>UYYF01004351.1:20024-108811 GCA_900618365.1 Thelazia callipaeda
GGTGAATCGCTATTTCAAGTAGAAAGTAACGGTACTGTCAATGCGAGTACTAATCAGTTTTATGCTAATTTTGGTTTGTGTTTGTGCCTTTTTAATTATTTTCTGTACAGCTAGTATATATTATTACATATAAATTATGGAAAAATAAAAGCTGTAAAAAAGATTGAAAAATGTTTCAGAGATTGCAAAGCATCAAAATAAGCTAAAATGTTAGAAATAGAAAAGAAAATAAGAAAATTGAAGAAGTGGAAAGAATTTTCCAACTTTTATTTGTTTTGAATTACTCATTATTTATATCTTCTAACTCGTTTTTCTTTTTTTACTCTAATAATACTCTAATAAAAATCAATTACTCTGGTAACAATCAATGATATACGTAATCTAATAAACAATCAATTATATATGTATATACATATATATGAGATATAAGAAAAAATATACATGAGATATGAGGAAAGTATCAAAAATAAAGTAAGTAAACGTTTCTGTAGACATTTGAAAGATTGATTAGGAAAAAAACAAGAAAAGAGTAAGTAATGTTAGGTTGGTTTTTGTCAACAAAAGAGAAGAAACATTTTGAAGAAAGTAAAAAAATTGAAAGAACAAAGACGTGCTATATTCCACAGTCAATAATTTTTTTCATTTCTTTCTTCTATTTATTTATTCATTTATTTTTGATTGATTGATTGATTGATTGATTATTTATTTATTCATTTATTTTTTATTGATTTTTTTATTTGTTTATTTATTTATCTATTCCTTTTTTTAATTTGTGCACTCACTTTGAACTCTTTACTTACTTACTTTATTTTTGATACTTTCCTCATATCTCATGTATATTTTTTCTTATATCTCACATATATGTATGTATATACATAGTATGTTTACTAATATCTTTACTTTACTTTACTCTTAACATTCACAAATTACTTTACTTTTGATTAATAATTACTTTAATTAATAATTACTTATCTTTACTTTACTTTAGCAAATATTTTTACTTTTGATTAATAATTTAGTTAGTTCAGTTAATCGGAGAGTGCATTGCTTGTATATTTCTTGCAGATTAAGAATTCGACTTGCCATCATTTTTTCGGGTCAATGATTGATAATTGACCTCTGAACTAACAATTGGCCCTTATTTGAATTTAGTTTGATGCTATGTTTTTTAGAAAATGCTAAAAACAGTAATTTTTATTCATATTTATCAATTTGACATGCAATAATACTGTATTTTGTACAGCTTTTGATTGTTCAAAATTAAGTTTGAATTCACTGTTTCTACACATCAAGTTATTGAGTGTTTGCTGTGGAAGTGTATGCAACAGAAGGTTGCTGCACTTTTTAATGTATTCTTACTCTTTCTTAACATTCACAAATTTTACTTTAGACTATGAGCAAAAAATATGAGTCAAAAAATAGGTAACTGGCTTTTGTGAATAAATAATCACGCATACACGTAGTAGAAACTTAATTATACACACGCATTTTTCCAATGTATTACTTAAATAGTATCATATTGAGTCTCAAAACAGTACTAACTTATCTTCACTATTGATTAACCTTACGATGATTTTCTCTTCTAAAAAAGGATCAAACTTTCAAAGTGAGCTAGCTGTTCATTTGCTACAATGTTTTAAACACTTTGTTAATATGAATTTAGCAGTTTTAGCATTCGCCAGTTTTTCTCTTCTAAGCAGTTCTTATAGATAAAAGTTTTTTCATGAAAAATTTGAATATTTTTAAATGTATTCAGATTGGTGTACAATTTTCAAAGAATGAAATTTTCGAGAAATTTGTTATTTTAATGGTTTGCTGTTTGCGTATACCTAATCTTCAGTACTTGTATTACATTGCATTTTTACGTCTTATTCAATCACTTTCATAAATTGAATTTGAGGCATTTTCATAGAAAGTATCATATTTTGTTTTATTACTTACAAAATTCAGCTGAAGCAATGTGTGTATTCAAATTTCAATTCACACTTCAGCAAATACTACATTTTGTGCTCTTTTTCTAATTTAGTCTTTTTTGTCCACAAAGATAATTACTGTATGAATTTTGTAAATTTAATCCGTTTGACACTGATAACTATTAATGAAAATATAAGTGGAAATTTATTACAAGAAATAATTGAAATTTAAAAATTTTTTTGTACTACGTAAGTGATACATGCACAATTAGCTAGCTATAAAATTAAAGAAAATTTATTTCTTTGCAAAATAATCAAAAAACAGATGTAAATTAAAATCATTATATGCGTCAACAAATTTACTTGTTGATGATTTCTTTGAACCAAACATTTTTTACACGTGATCAGGTCAAAAAAAAATGATTGATTGAAAAAAAGTAATTAATTGCATTACTCAAATAAACATGAATCTTACTCACTCTAATTTAAGTAAGATAATTGATCACTTTGTTGCATGCCACACTTCCAAAGCAGACTTTGAATTATTATTTTTAGATATTACTAAGAATTAATTAATTATCTTTGCTCATTCATCGCACAAAATAAAAATAATATATAAATTATAAAAATTCATTGATTATTGAATTATAATATTCGCCACTGATAAATAATTTGTATGTAAGGACTGTTTCTGAAACCAGCAAATTTTTTTTTATAAACTTTGTGTATGCTTTGTTACGTTCATCATACTTTTTGCATTGGTAAACTGAATATCTTTTGCACTATGACCTCAAAATCAAATTGAAAATTTTTTGTTTTTTTCCCCATCATGAAGATTAATACTGTGCAAGTTACAAATAGCAAATGATTATAACGCCAAAATTTCAGGAAGATAAATTACTTTGCTGGAAGTCAAAGAGTATTTCAATTTGTGTAATTTGGAAAATATTTTTGTCATTACTGCAATAAAAAAAATCTTTGAGTAACTTTAACTCATTTTTATATTACAATTTTCGAAACTAATCATGAGAGCATTTGAATTTGTAATTTTGTGTGGTTGTAATTTAGACTCTTATATTTGAAAACACTGTCATCAAATGCTAGAATTATGTTTGTCAAAAAATATTGCAGAAATTACAAAATTTCAGTAAACAGTAAATTTTTTTCTTCTATTATATTGCTACAAAAGTGATCTTTTTGAATAGTAAATGAGAGTGCTGATATTTTATAAGGTATAATCTCAGTTTACTTACAAGCGATAGAATGATTTTTAGCAATATTTTTGAATACTAAAAAGTACTAAATATTTTTAAAATAGTTGCTGCACAAATAACAGTTTGTTGTGCAAATAAAGCATTAACAAAACGATAAATTTTGAATTGCTATAATTCAGTGAGCAAAATAAAATTCAAAGAAGTAAATAAAATTGAAATATTTTAGATGGAGGCATTTTAAGCGCTTACTCATAAACAAGTTTCTCTTGTCTAGTTTATTTTTATTTTTATTTCTTGAATAAATGATAAAAGTGTTGTACTGTTACTGATAGTTATATTTTTCTCTATATGCAAATTTTTTGCTTGATTTATTGCTCGCTCATAATTTTTTTAACTTTTGTCACTTCTAAAACGTATTGCTATTTGTTGTATTTTCGAATAAAAAAAGAGCAGAAAAAGTTTAAATTTTAAGTTTAATTTAATAGTTTTTTGTTATATTTATCAAAGTGAGATTTAGCTGCTCAAGAAGAATTATTTATTTGCTTGAAGTTTTTGAAAAAGTAACTTTTTATATAAATTTTATTTCTTTGACAGAATTAGGCTATTTTTGATTTGATCAGGCTTAAGTTGTAAATCATATTTTAAATTTAACAAAAAAGAGTTAATGTTTTCAAGAAATATTAAATACTTTATGATTGATATTTAAATCATTCTGAATGTGTTAAATTTTTCTTATCACTGTCACTTTCACTTTTTACTTAACTGTTATTTTTTATCATTTATCATTCTTTTATTTTTATCAATAACAAATGAAAAATTAGATTATTTAGAAAAATTGTTATAATTTTTGTGCTCAAATTATTACTTCCAATTTCTCGTTATCAGCAGATATCATCGTTGCTCACTCTTTCCTTGCTAAATTAATACAGTATGGAATAATTTTTATCACATTTTAGTTTATCGTTTTTTTAACTGCCTTAATCAATGATTTTAACTGTAAAGTTTTTAATAAAAAATCATTCCATATTGTATTTGCGAAAATCAAACAAGTATTTTCCTCTGAAACTCATTGATTAAAATTGACTTGATTTTTAATTATTTTTCATCAATTAATCTAAATTAGTTAAGTAATTAATTAATCAACTAAACTACTAATTTATATTACTTTTTTACCAGTGATATGCATGAACTGAAATACCTTTTTGTCTAGGATTAAAAAAATTATTTTTAAATAAAAACTTAACAAATAGAGTTGCAGTAATGATAAGTTGAAATGCATCAATCATTCATTTTATTTTTTATCAAAATGGAAATGATAGATTACAAGTAATCTAACTTAGCAAAGTTTCAAAAGTTTGTTTGATAAAAAACGTTGTGTCGTTTGCAGCTAGCAGTGAAAATTTTAATAAACTAAATTATTTATAAAATTAAAAATACTTTTTGAAACTTAGTCTAATAAATTGATCAAAGTTTCTATGTTATATTCAAATTTTTCCTTCCGATTTTATATAATTTTTTAATATATATTTTTTATGCATTTAATATATCAAAATTAGCTCTGCATAAATGCTTTATAAGCGAAAATTTTTGACTCTAGTAATGATTTCAAGATTAACAAAATTGTCTACGTCAAACAAATCATTCACAATTTCACTTCACAGCTTATACTGCTATAAAATTTGTGAATAATTTTTTTTCTTTTCACTTAAATAAAGTAATTGTAAGGAAAACATAAAACTGAACAAAGTGACCTGAATCTGATTTTGGTATAAAAGCTTTTTAAATTTTTGTATACAAGAAATTTGGTAAAATTAAATGATCCGATAACAGTAATGACTTCTTTTCCCAAACTGATATCTCCTTTAACAATATTTAAATTCCACGTAAATCAAAGAAGCTTCAGTTGATTATTTTGAAAATTATCAGTGCTGAAAATAGTTTTTGCAATACTTTGTTATTTTGATTTCTGACTATAAACAAATATTAATCACTAATAGTGTCGTGTTGAGCTGATTACAATTACCTGTCAAATAGCTGTTATCTCTTCTTCAAATAATCCTTATCAGTGAATGACTTTTGTATTAGATTATATTTCCAAATTTGTAGTTATTAATATTTTATCTCATCACAGATTTTTTACTTTTCCTTTCAATGATTTTCTGAGTAAAAAATTCCATTGTCACAGCACATTACTTTGTGTAACATTTGTAAAAGTATTAAAATTTATCATATCGATAAAATTTTTTTAGTACTTTCTAAGAAATTGTTTGTTTTTTTAGATAAAAGTTTTTGTCGTCAAAAAAAATTGAACTATTTCAGTTTCAGCAATTAAAAAATTTCGACTTTTATAAAGTAAAATTTGATATTTATTATCTGCGAATTTGTAATGATATTTTATTACAGTCAATACTTTTGTCATTTCGTTTTTTCAAATTTCTTTTGAATCATATTTTAATAATTCTAGAATTTAAAAAGACATGAAAAAAATTACAGTCATTTTTCTAATTATGCATAATTATATACTTATACTTGTCATATATTTACAGTTTATTTTGACCTCAATTTATTTGACAATTATTTACGCATCCATTAAAAATTTTTCACTTCAGGCAATTCAAACTTGTTCATTTTCTTTGTCAGTGTTTTCATTTTCTGCCACAATCTAATCTTTTCATTAATTAATATGCATAATGCTTTGAATGAGTACATCTTTGTATCCTGTTTAATTGGCAGTTTTACTTAATTTATTTGCATATCTAACAATTGGTCATTGGTAAATATTAATATTCTGATTAGTGATTTTAATTGAAAAACAGATCAGTAAATCAGTAAGTTCAATTTATAGAATTTTAATGATGGATGATTTTGACTTACTGCCGCTAAATGTAGCTAATTACAGCATTACCTTGTGATAACATGACTTAGTGATTGTTTAGAAACTTGGATAAATAATTGAAAAATATCTTAGATTTAAAATTTTCAGATACAGTTACTTCATTTTGTTTATCACTGAAACTGGAGCTGAAAGTGAAACCAGTTGTTCGGTTATTAGCAGTTTTAGAATTAATCATCAGTACTTTCAGACTTGATCCAATCACTTTCAGACTTGATTCAATCACTTTAAGACTTGATCCAATCATTGATCAAAATAATTTTACTATTTTTCATTCTTCTCATTATATTTTGAAAACATTTTTTTCCCAAAAACTTTTGTTTCAGTTTTCAATTCATTCATAGATGTGTTGATTACTTACTAACAAATAATCTTACTCAAAAAGTTTTCAAAAATGTGTCAATGAACAGTACTGTATTTATGTGTTAAAGAATTTTCGATAAAATCATTTGGTTACAACAAAGATGATATACGCAATTTTGTATAATTTGTTTTTAGATCAAAAATTTGTTTGCTTTGTATTGTCTTCTAATCCATTAATTTTTTAGGTCATTCAAATAATTTGAAGTATTTATCAGTTTTGTTACTGAAAACTCTGGAGGTCATATTTAAAAATTTTTTTTTCAGTCAAGTTAGAAGCAATTTAAATAAACTGCGGTGAATTGTTAGTTAGTATTTAATGAGAAAAAATGAAGTTTTGAGACCATTTTAATAAAAAACAAATTTAAATATTTTTCAAAAAGCAGGAAGATGCAAATTAGTCTTATTATTCGTACATTATAGTTTCTATAGTACATCACAATTGAGCCTATTAATTCTGGGAATGGTTATTTTGACTATTAAAATTTCAGTTTCAATTTCAATTTGTATATTAGTCTTTGGATTTTATGGGTGCACTAAATCCTTTAAAATTCACCGATGAAAATTTCTTAGAAACTTAAGTTACAGCACTATTTATTCATCGTGAGCCAATATCTTAGATTTCAAGATTATCAGATATTGTTACTTCATTTTGTTTCTTACATAAATTGAAATTGACAGCAAGATTCAGTTACTAGCAATAAAAAAGAGTTTAGCAAAAATTTTTTTGCATAAATTAAATTTTGAATTTCATTAATTTAGAATTACTGGTTTAAATTAATTTAAATTTTGGAGTTACAAATTTAGTAATGAATTACTTTTTTCATATCCATTTTAATTGGCATAGAATATCCGACAAAGTTGAAAATATTGGTCAATTACGTTTTTGAAATAAATATGCATATTAATAAATAAAGCATATAGAATATTAAATACGATATTTGCATATAATAAAAATATAACAATCTTTATACAGTACAAATTATGTTAAATTTAGATCAATTTCTACTCTTGCTTTCATTGTAATTATTGGTAAAAAATATATTGCAAAATGTCAATTTACAAAATTGGTTATGCTGAATTTTTTAATAATTGAGCAATTTTTCGTCAAACGAAACAAACTCAATTATTTTCATTTACATGGCCAGTATATGTAATTATTTTTTATAGACTAGCTTGAAAGTCTCATGCTAGAATGATTTGAAATATTTGCAGTGTTAAAATTATGTAAATTAAAACAAATTAATTCAATTTAATAGAACTGAAGGAGAAAACAAATGAAATTATAAATAAAATAAAGATAAAATACTTCGATCTTAAACTACAGCAGGATTTAATTGATAACAAGTTTTGAGGATTAAATATGATTTTATTCAGTAACTTAGATTAACCAGAACTTGAAATTAGTAACTTTTAAGATTGAAAGTCTTTAGGTTAATTTGGAATAATAAAACTAATTAATAATTGTGTTGATCATATGGCATTTTGTGTTGTTCAATTTTTTAGGCAGAAATTTCAAATAAATAAAACATTTCTCATTTTTCTAGTCTATAATTTTTCATTTCTTTTTTTTCTATCTTATTTTTTTTTATTAAAAAACTTTAAGTAGATTAAATGATAAAAATTTTGATAAAATTATAAAAAATTGTAATTTTTTTTTGCAGGGAATGGAATAAAGGCGAGCGAGCGATTATATAATTTGTATAATAATTAAATTTTACAAAAAAGCAATTTCGTTTATAAAATTGCTGTATTTGCTATTTTTGCGTTGAATTATTCAAATTTTTTAATTCATATTTTCCATTGAGAAATTCTATCAAAAATTTTCAACTGATTATCTGAAATAATCAGTAAAATATGCTGAAATAATATTACTTGCTTGACAATTTCTTGCAACAAGCCCTAATAACGTTAATGAAAATTATTGTGGCAAAAAGTTAAAGTAAATAATCAGCGTGTAGTACGGTAGTAATATTTTTATTTGCTACTAAGGTAATACTTGTAATTACTTTTACAGTTAGTTATAATAAGCATTTGAAATGTCTTTAGAAATATGCAACAAAATGCACAGTAATTTGAAAAAAATATATTTTTACAACAAATAAATTTTAACTTTATTTATAAAAGAAAATTGATTCATCGATAATTTACTGTTGTTTTTATTTTTTATTTAAAGTATAAGTGCAATAAAAAAAATGATATCGACTAGTATTACTTGTCAAGCAAAGAATTAAATTAAAGTTTCTACTAAGCACTGAGCGGATTAGTAAGTATTTCAGAGCAATTTCTAGTGTATTACAAAGAATTACTATTTATATATGCAAATTATGGAACGAGCTTCGACAATCTGCCAAATTTGGGTGAGTTTTTATTTATTTTTTATTTTATAAATATATTGTGTACAAAAGAGTATTCACCGGAAACTTGCCATTCATCTAGCTAATTTTTACTTCTTTAATATTCAACTTGCTAGCTGCTAAGGTATCAGTTGAGAAGTAGATACTGCCAAACATTTTAGCACATATTCATGTCTAATATTTAGCTTCATAAATAATTTAATATTACTCTTCAAAGTCTAAATGTCTCACATTAAATAGCCTAAAGTAAAGTAAACTTGGATTATTTAAAATTTATACAATTTGCATGTTGGCTATAAAAAAATTTCTAACTCTTAAATTTTACTATTTTAACTTTACATCAGTTTTAAATTTTATCTGTAAGTGTTAAAAGTTTGATCAGTGTTTTGCTTTGAAAACAAGCAAAATAATGCTTTGACTTACTTACCTATTCAAATAACTAATTTATTCTTATTCTTATTGCACAATTTAAAAATGTTTTCTTACTAAGTAATTATTATTAATTTTTAGTATTTTAGTTTGCATTTTTAGTTTGTTACTTATGCACAATTTATTGTCTGCAATAAAATCTTTCTCATATGCCTGCCACTTTCTTTAATCCTCCTTATGCTTACGCTCATTTTGCTAATATTGTTATTTCACTTTTTTTTTTATCAAAATTTTGTATTATTAAAATAAACAATAAGAATTTGATGTGTATTTTAAACTTATTTAAAATATTTTAAAAGGTATTTGCTATTTTTGAGATACATAAAATATTTTAACATTTTTAAACTGATTATTTTTGAAAAAATCAAATTTTGAACTAGTTTTATTTATGCTAAACAAGTTTTAGTTGGTTTTTTTCTTTTTTTTGTTCTTAAACATTTTTTGTTGATCATTATCAGCAAGTAATAGTGATTGCAATCAATTTGTAATTTGATCTTTGTTAAGAATTCAAACTGTTGATTGATCCGATGTTTTCAGTTCTTATCATTTAAAAATTTTCAAAATTTGTCATAATTTTTTATTTTGTCTTGTCAAAATGAAAAGTAAATTTGTATGCAAAGATAAGAATGACATTGGCCTTCTTGTAAATTCTTGATGACATTGCCATGAAAGAGAAACAGTTTTATTGTTACTGTACTATAGAAATCGTATTGTCATCAAAAACTTTGATTAAACTGTATTTAAAATATCTAATAATTGCTTTTGTTAAATTGTTCATTGAAACCTAATGTATACTTGGACAAATCTTAATATAACACATTTTTAGGCCATCTTTTATGCAAATTTCAATTTGCTATTATGAAGTCAATCAATCAATACATTTAGTGTGTTAATTGATTTACTTCATAATAGTTATGCAAATTACAAGCTTTAACTTATAAGCTAAGAGGTATTATAGATTAGTTTTGTTGAAAAACTAGTAATAAAAACTACATAGATACGAATACACACTAGTGTTTACTTGAATTACTTACTTACTTACTAACTAACTTACTTACTTACTTAATTACTTACTTAACTAACTATCTTTCTTTAGTAAAGTTTTCAACTTTTATTATTATTTTTTACCAGACTAGTCTATAATTCTCGTTAGCTTTATGAAGTGATTAGAACTTTTCTTTTCTGCCTTCTAATTTCTGTTCTTGTGTTTTTACGTTAGTTTTATAGCTGGTTGTGATTTTTTGCTAAAATTAAAATTGTTTTTTACATTTAGGCCCGACTAGTCGAGTCAATTACTTCAAGCCTAGTAGTCTGCCTTATTGAGAAAACATTTTTGCATTTAAGGCCAAAAAGCAATTGGAAAATTGATTTCCGTTTTTTCCTCAGACTTACTTTTCTACGCTTTTTGAGCCAAAGTTTACTTAATTTTTATTCTTTTTTGATTTCAGAAATAAAAATATAAGTGTCTTTTCTGCTAATTATAACCTAAGCACATTTTAACTTACAAATATTTTAAAAAATAAATAAAAATTTTGTAATAGTAGTATTTGCTTGTTAGTTAGTTAATTAATTAATTAAGTAAGTAAGTAAGTAGTAAGTAAGTAAGTAAGTTTTTAATTGAAAAAATATATGTAAATAGTTTTTTAAAACTTTAAGTTAAAAAATTTAGTTTTAAATTTAGTCTCAAATATTTGACAGTCTTGGCACTTCTTTTTGCATGTTTTATATTGTAAATTAGAAATTAGAAAAGTCAAATTAGAAAATTAAATAAGAATAAATAAATAATAATTAATTTTATAATTGCAAAAAAATTAATTTTATAAATATGAAAAGTTGCTAAATTATACAAGTTTAAAAATATGCAAATACCAACAAATTTACTTAAAAACAAAGTAAAGATATTGCTGAAAAATTTTTATGCTAATAATAGTTACAGTTTTTAAAGTAGAATATTTATTCATGAGAAACTTTATCTTACGTGCGTGAAATATTTTGTAAACGTTTAATTATTGCATGTTTTATCTACTTTCTTGGCATTGTTCGTAATTATTGAATTGACGCACACAATTTCTATACTTTCGTGGAGTTTGACAAGTTTGTAATTACATCAAAAATTTGTATGAAATCCAAAAATCAAGCCCAGTAGACGTGAAATAATAAAAATTGCTACTTTGCATAAAATTTTTTAGTAGCAAATAGCAATTTTTTTCATTTATCTATGATTTTATAATATTAGTGTTCTAATAAAAACTTTTGTTAAACAAAAATTTGTTTCAGTTTTTGATTGATCAAATAAATGAACAAAAATGCATATTTTATGCATATTTGCATATATTTTCGTTAAAAGTGTGCAAAAAAAGATTTCATTTTAATTATGCACAAATTGCTATTTGCCATTAAAAAATTTTATGCAAAGTAGCAAGTTTATTTACAAATTCTTTTTTCTTACTTGTAGAAGATTAACAATTGTTTGTTGAGATTAGAAGGCTAAACGGTATCAAATTTCAAATTTGTATCATAAGTAATAAATTCTGAAGCTTAAAATTTGTTACTTTACAAAGTTAGGCGGGAAAGTTTACTAATGTTAAAAAAAGTTTTAGCACTTTTTAATAGTCTTATTTTAAAATCCATAAAATGTTTAATATTCTCAAAGATGAGAAAAAATTTTTTCACTTGCTGCTCGAATTTTTAGTATCAGTCATTTTTGCTTCTTATCAAAACTGAATTTATCAATTTTTGTTGCGGAAAATGAGATTTTTGCATATATTTTTGCTAAAATATAGTCAAAAATGACTGACACTAAAAATTTAAAAGTTTTTATTTTTTTTTGCTTCAAATTTAAATATTTTTTTATATATATATATTTTATGTATTTTATGCTTAATATGCTTAATAAGTTTTAATTTCATTTTTAGTGTTTATTTTGTCAATATTTTGATTACAAAATATTTTAAACAAAAGTTAAATTGCATTTTTTTAATACAAAAAATTTCAAATAAAGTAAAATTCCAAAAATATTTTATTAACTTTGTTATATTTGCATATGAGGAGATTCATTTGCTTAAACATTATTTAAAAGTTTTTATTTTTTTTTGCTTCAAATTTAAATATGCTTATTAAATATGCTCCTTTTAATTATGCTTATTTTCTGAAATTATTTGAAATTGAAATTTGAAAATAAGTTTTAATTTCATTTTTAGTGTTTATTTTGTCAATATTTTGATTACAAAATATTTTAAACAAAAGTTAAATTGCATTTTTTTAATACAAAAAATTTCAAATAAAGTAAAATTCCAAAAATATTTTATTAACTTTGTTATATTTGCATATGAGGAGATTCATTTGCTTAAACATTATTTAAAAGTTTTTATTTTTTTTTTGCTTCAAATTTAAATAAATTTTTGTGCTACGAACATTTGACGAGCGCCGAATTCGTGAACCTTCCATAGACTTACACATTTAGCTGCTAATACCAAAATTTGCATAAAATCAAACCTTTGCATGTTAGAGTTTTTTTGGCAATGAATAAAGTAGCACAAATATTACACTGTTCCTGTACTTGCACTCATGAAAAAATTTGCATAATTATTCCTTCCATTTAATGTAACTTTATGTCATAAACATTTTCGAAAAATAATCATACAATCAAGTATTTGCATATTTGAGTTGCTTTTTTATTACTTATCATTAGTATTGAAAATAAGAAGCGCAAACCGGTACATGAATTAAACAATCGCTTATTTTAATTTGACACTTTTCTGTATTCAAAATTTTAGGCAGTAATTATTTCTCACAAGGAAATTTAACGACTTGAATAATTTATGTTAGCTAATTTTAGTATTCATTCAAATGACCTTAATCCATCTTTTCAAGAACTACGAATTCAAATATCCCACATTTTAGACTATTTAAGAGGCCTATCTTAATACTTTCTTAATTATACAATTTTCAGTCCTTCAATTTTTTCTATATATTAATAATTTCCTTTGCTCTTATCGTTTTGTTATTATTTATTACTATTTTTTCAATATTACTTGCTACTGTTATTTCTTGTTGTTGCTGTTAGTTACTTGATCAAAAAGTATTCAAATATTTTGTTAAAAAATCACAAATTATTTATCAAAAGTGACGAGTTGATTTTTTTTCAATTGTTAGTAAATATCTACTATATTTTCTGCTCCCATTACTGATAGCATATTAACAGTTTACTTTGTAACAAGCGGACTTTTGTAAAAATATTGATTTGATCAGGATAAAATGGTAATTTTAATTTACTTTTGGATGTAATCATCAAAAGGCATGAATTTCGATTATTTTGAATTTTCTGATTTTTGAATCACTGCATCTAAATCAATCAGCTAAACCTAATTATGATTATTTTTGAATGTATCGGCATTCACAAGTCAGTTTAGCAGTATTTGAAACAAAACTTTAATATAACTCAATATAAGAAAGTAATAACTTAGTATAACTAATATAACTTAATATAACTCAATTTATTTTAACTCAATACAAGAAAGTAATAACTTAGTATAACTCAATATAAGAAAGTATGAAGTAATGAAAATTATTTGTTTTTTTGGAAATTTTTTTTCCCTTTTTCGTCTTCCAAACCTGTCTCTCTTCCATTTTCTATATTTTTACAAAAGTAAATTTTGCATTCTCCGTAGAAATTGTTTTTTGCCGTCAGAAATTATCTATCTGATGTCCTTGGAAGTCTCTCACGATAGTTATTTTGCTCAGTTCTTTGCAATTTTTTAAATTTTCTCAGCATACAAATGTACACTTAACGTTTCTTATCATTTTTTTTCTGTGGTTTTTATATGATTATTATTTTGCTAAAGTGATTATCATCATATTTATTAATTAACATTTTCATTTCTTTTAATTTTTATCATAAATACTATCAATAATTATGCAAAAACTATTGCAATTATCAATTACTTTTGTTTACTAATGTTATGTCAATTACTGTTCACTTTTAAGGCATTTGCATCATGAGATAATTGACCAAATACTTTTTAATTAGCAAAAAGTTAGTTGTCCAAAAATAAGCAAATTTTTGTAAGCGTTGCCATTACTTTTATTATCATCATCTTTATTAGCTTATAAATCCAAAAAAGGTAATGAAGTTAAGAATTCAGTATCAACAGAGGATATTTTTTAAAATTTTACAGTAATATTTACAGATATTATGATAATTATTGTATGGAAAATATTGTAATACAATTGCTTTTGTAATTAAGTTATAGTTCATAAAGCTTTTAAAAATTGATTATTAATTTTGATTAAAAAATTTTTGAAATTTTTCACAGTAAATTTAAATGTATTACAACGGATAGAAAAAATTTTTATTTTAAAGTAAATTCATGCAATGATTTTATTTTCATTTATGTCTTTTGCTGCTAAATTTTTGTAATGTCTTGAATTATGCGGTCACTGACTGAAAATTATTACCTGAAGGCATTTTCATCAAGAAATAATTGCCAAAATATTTCAGTATATACTTCATTAAACTTTTTTGAATTCTTTGAAATATGCCGTAAAATTCATAATAATACATAGTATGTTACGGTAATAAAATGGAATTTATTAGCAATAATTGTTGTGATTCTTTCTTAAAAACTTGTATATTTCTAAATTATTATGCAGTAAATATATGTTAAAACTCAAATCATTCACTGTTTCTTACTTTATTTCTGACTTTTGGAGTCAGTCAACATAATAACTTTTTTGTTTACGGTTTTTGATAATCCGTTAAATATTTATTTTTAGGATGTAAAAAATTCAGATAAATTTAAGTTATATGTATTAGCTAAAATTTGAAACTTCTCGGCTAGATTCGACTATATTAGTCCAATAATTATAATTACAACTTTATATTTTAATTATTTTTGGAATAAATATGTTTGTTATATACTCCTATTTATATTTTTATTATTTCTTAACTCTTGTAGTTCAATTGTAAAGTAAGGAAGTAAGTAAGTACCTTTGCCATAATTTTGTTGACTTATTTACTCTTATTGTGCAGTAAAAATTTGCATAATAATTTGTATATTGAATGCGCTACTAATTTGTCAGTTTATTACCAAATCCAAAACTTACGTCAATATTTAAAAATGTGAAAAAAATATTTGCAAAATTTATCAAAATTTTTATTTAATCAAAGTTGAAAATAGTTTGAATCATAGATTGATCAGTCAGTATGTAATCAAATTATCTTCTTTCATCGATAAAAAAGTGAACAGCTGCAATCTTCCAGAAGTCACTTTAAATATGAACATAACAAGATTTTTTTACTCGCATGACTAATTCTTATTTTTTCTGACAAATCGGTCGTTACGTCAATTTGCATATTTGTATTTGTATCACTGATTGGTCAATTTTTTGACTATCCATAAGAGATTATTTGGTGTATTTTTACTTTTAAAAAAGTCACTAAATTTAAGTATTCAATTATTAAATAAAGATTTGAGTAAAAAGTTTTTTCTATAAATCGTTCTTTAAATTTCAAAAAATTGTCAAATCAGATGTCAGTGGAATGTAGTTTATAGAAAACTCTACGTTCTTGAAATGCTTTGATTACATTATACTTTTTTGATAATTACTTGTTAAACTGAAATATGCTACTTATATATAAGTCTTACTTATACTTTTTGATTAATAACTAACTTTTACAAGTTATACTTCTTGAGGAATGAATAAAAAGTTATGCTTATTGAGTTAAAGTAAGTTATTAACTAAAGAATTTAGCAAATTTAGTCAGTGAATAATTTACTTACTCAAGTATAACTTTTTTATGCATTCAATTTTTATATTTGATTCATGCAACAATTTCTGCTACGGCTAAAATTTGTTGACAACAATTATGCAAATTTGAACTGGAATTAAACGAAAAACATTGATTACTTATGCAAATTATCAATTCTCACACCTGCAAAATATTAGTCTTGCAAAATTTCAATTTGTAAACAGCATCTGAGCCACTGTCAAAAACAGCTGCTATGTAATACATCTCTTCGATTTAGTCTTCTAATGCACCGCTCTTGATAGTCACATTATTTTTCTCTAAGAGACTTTTATAGCTATTTATTTGTAATATTTGTTTGGCGTGAAATTATTTTAAAGTACTGTTAGTAATTTGATCAGAAAGCTGTGAATACTAAATTCCTTACTTAATTTCAGATTTGAACTTTTTTTAAAATCGAGTTCAAATTTCAGGTACAGTTAAGAGATTATGAGTAGTTTTTTAAAAATTTCAAAAATAAACTTCAGTAGTTGCTTCAAAGCATTAATACTTGCTTTGTAGTACCATTATTTCCAGATTTTATGTGTATCTTATAAAATTTTACAAACTGGTGACAAATAAAATATTTATATTTACACCCAAAAATAATGCATAAAGTTGAAAAAAACTATCGAAACACTTTTTCTTTCACACTAAAACCTTTTTTAATTTCCTTTACACTGTTATGATAAAATTTTTTAAAATGAATATCATTAATAGCAATTGATCTTGTGCTAACATATGAATCAATGGAATATACTGTAGTACTGTAGAATATACTGTAGTGTACAAGAAGCACAACTTTATAAAGTTCATTTCACAGATAAGTAAAAGACTGTGCAGTTGAATGAACACTATGTTTATTTATTTTGCATGCAAAATAACATAGTGTTCATTCAATTTTTAATATTCGTTAACATTTAGGATAAGTTGAATTATTCTAATTCAATTTTGCAACAAATCTTAAAAATTTTGTTTTTTTCTAGAAAATTGAATTTGAAAATTTGTGGATAATAATTTGGATTTACAGATGGTTACAAATGATGCTGGGAAGTTTTATTTGAAAGTGGAAAGAGGATGTAAACCACACGTACGGTTATTCAAAGAATCACGTAATGCGCAGGTTTTTCATAAAATTTTTGTGACCTTGTATTTAATCATTTTTCGAAGTCAAAAATTTCTGTAAATTACTTTCTGTAATGACCTCTAATGTTTTTTTTTTACTTTTTTTGCTTAAATTCAAAAGGCTTAGTTTAGAAAGGTCACTATAAATATTAATGGATAAAAATTTGATAGACATTACAATAATACTTACAGCAAATAGAAATAATTTATATTTTTGAAACTTTTTCATAATAATTGAGTCTAGTTATCATATTTGATTTAACTTATATTTGCGCAAACAATGTATATTTTTCATATTCATTAAAATTTTCTACCTAGTTTACAATAATTTTCGATGAGTACATTTTAAAAATAATAAAAATTTTAATATACTATATAAAAACTATGAGCTTTCAAATTAGCTATATGAATAGCACTTGAAGATATATTATTGCCAAAAATTTATCACAGAATATAGGTTTTATCAATTTATAATAATCTGCAGATTATTATAGTCTTTCAAAGAAATATGTATAATGCATAGCTGCACTATTTTTGTTATGAAGTAAAAAAATTAATTAATTAATAGTTTTTGTCATTTCGCTCAAATATAAATGAAATTTATTATTTGACTGTTTATATTTTTGTCTATTTTCATTTATTATGCTGATTTAGATCACAATTCCATGTAATCAAACAACAAAATGGCCACCAATACGAGTAAAAGTGAACAGAGACTTGACAATTCTCGTGCAGAAATTGGAACAACAGTACAAAATTACTGTTCAACGAATTGTAAGTTTAATGCCAACCAAATATTAGCTGTGAAAAATAAAATAAAAAATTTTGATTATTTACAAGAAAAGTATATTGTTTTTAATAACAATAAAAGAACTCGTAGATGGAACAAAAACCGGAAATATGCATTTACGTAAACGCTCTCACGTATGAACGAGATATCCGAACGTGTGTTCGTTATATTAATACACACCTGAGTCATGTAGGCATCGCGGGACCTAATCTGGAAGTATGCTTTAATTAAATTTTGTTCATTAAATTATTATTAAAATGGTTATATTTTTGGTAGTTTAGCCTATTAAATGTTTTACTTATTGCATATTGAATTTTATAATAAGTTTTAATGTTTTAGATTTGTCTCAAAGGAGCAAAACGTACTAAATAAATTTCAGAACATTTCTCAAGAAATTAACCTCAAATCAGTTTTTCAATCTAATTTAATCTTAAATATTCAATTAAATTACGTTGTAAGCAAATAACTTCAATCTTTTTGCCATTTTTTCAATTTTCGAGTTAGATCAGTCCCAACAATCTTAAGTTGCGACTAGTCTTAAATTCTTCGTTTATATAACCATTTTAATAATAATTTCAGATTAAATTTAAAAATGATTATAAAATTTTTTTAAATTTCAGGTAGCTGGTCGTATAAAGGGAGATAAAGTGACATTTGAATCTACATTTGGAGCATTGCACACAAATTCAAAATTATCAGCTCGAAGTGTTGTTCTTAAAGCTCCGCATATTTTCATCAAACCTGAGGCTTTGTATTCATGCTCAAAATTACGGGTAACTTTTTAACGCAACTTTGTTTTTAATGAAAATATATAACTTACATTTCTTTAATTAACTTTAATAGTAATTTTTTATAAAACTTTCAACTCACTTTTAGAAGATAACCACTAAGTTTATCCCATAACTTTATTATATTGTAAAATTTTGGTCCCAAAAATTTTCGCAAATTTTAGAAAACTGCAAAAGATATTAAAATATAAACATAAGTTTTCTAAATTATAATAAAATATCAAGCTTTTTTGTTAGATGTTTTCACGTCGTGTTCAAATTGATGGTCGAATCTGCGGTTTAGAAAATGATCCACTGAAATTATCAGTAGATATTGATTCGTCTTTATTACACATTGGAATCGATGGCAGTATCGGAACTTCACGATCATCTGCTGAGAAATCTGTAATTTCTGATATCAGTCTTTAAATAATTAAAAAGTTAACAATAGTAGAAAAGCAAAATCTTCAGTACTACGGAAAAAAGAATTAAAATATATTTGCCAAAAAAATATTTTTAAAAAAATGAAAAAGATTAATTAATAAAAGTAAAATGAAATAATTATGAAGGACTCTCTGTCCAAAACAAGCACAAAAAGCACTTTACAATTTTATTTAGATCAAAAAAATTTTTCAAATAAAATTATTATCACTATGAAAGACTATAAAATAAAAAATATCTTTTTTGTTTTTTTAATAAAAAAGAAAAAACTATGTAACTATGAAATTTTTTGTATTTTCTATTTAAAAAATCATAAATAAAATTTTACAAACTATATTTTAAAAAAAATTGAGCAAAATTATTGTATAATCAGCTAAGCGAAATTATTGTATAATTTTGTAAGAATTTTAAATCCACCAAATTTTTGCTCTTTTTTGAGAGCACAGAAAGTGCAGTGAGTGTGCTCAATTTTCGATTAAGCGGTTGCTTAGCCAATTTTGGTCAAATTATCTCACAAAAACAAATGGAATTTTGTGTAGACGGTAGTATATTATCACTGCAAGATGGTCATATCGATAGTGCTTCAAGAGGGTATTTTATATTGCTTTTATTTATTTTAAATAATAAAGTTACTAATATTTTAATGCGTAATTCAATTAATTTAAATTTAAAAAAAAATTAGATAATAAATTTTTTATGGACTCTTTTAGTTTTTATTTTATGACAAAGTAATAAGATCATTTCTTATTTTTGTCATCAAGTCTGAACTTCATTCATTTTTATTGTTAACTATTATCAGCTATTATCAATAGCATAAATATAACTCTCAGAGATAGATCAAAATATACAGTGGTATTTTTTATTGATGATATCCGATATGGTATTAGTATTCTTAGTAATATCAATTCAAATATCAATCACACGAAAAATATATGCTACATTTACAGAAGTAACTAATATTGTGTTCCATATATTTAAAAACATCAATAATATCTTATTCTGTTAAAACCTAACTTGAAATTAAAACTATAAAGGCATGACTAAGATAACACAAATATTGCAATTAGTATTAAGTTATGCACAATGTACGATATTTTGTTTTATGACGCTAAATATATAAATATTACGCAAAACATATAATAACTTTTTACGTGTACCATTCGTTTCCATTCTTGTTGAATAATGTTAGGTGCAAAATTTGTGGCAAATTAAAGTATTCTCCACAAAAAATATTTCAAATTTTGGTAAAAATATAATTAATGTCAAATAATTATAAATAAAAACTATTGAAATAACTGTATAAATCAGCTATTTTTTATCGAGTAATTAAAGCAAGACTTCTTTTGTTTCATCAACTGATTTAATATTAAATATAAATAAATCTTTATTTCCCACACAAATTACCAATTTGTAAATTACTATTAACGTTTGCATTATTGCAATTTTGGTTATTTTAATATGGTTGATTCTTTTGTAATTTCTTCACAGTGTCTAAATTCTATCCTTCTTTCATTAGTAATAATCCAGATTTACAGATTCACAGCTTTGAAACATATCAAAGGTATCAGTAGTGAAGTATCAGATTCTTTACCAACAAGCAGCACACTTAGTTCTGCAATACTATGCGAGAAACCTGAAGCAGTTGCACAACTTCTAGAAAACGGTGTGGATGTAAATGATTCTATCAAAGTTAGTTATTAATTTTTATCTAAATTTATCTTTTTAATGCTGTAAAAAGTTTTTATCAATGTGTACTTCTAAAAAATTAATTCAAATTTAATAACTTTAAAGGTAACAATTTTTTATCCCATATTGAGATTGAAATTTTATACAGGAAGGCAGTGCAGATGAAGATACTCCGAGAAGGATCGCTGCTCGAAAATATAAAGCAGTTAGTACAACAGAAAGCCGTAATAAAATGCGTGAGAAGATAACGCTGATTCAAGCGTTGATCAGTACGCATGAATGGAAACGTGGAATTATCACTTCGAACATTATCAATGCTAAAGTAAGCGAAACTGATAAAAGTACGAGTTTTAAAATTTTTTAAAAATATCTGCATTTTTAAATTTTGGTTTTCAACATTTGAGCATTTAAAAAATTATTAAAAATTGAAGAAAAAAGTTGTAGTGATTAAAAATGGTAATAATTTTACTTTTATTCATTGTGTTTTACTTATATCAGTTTGGCGAGTAATTGCAACTCTAAAAAACGATTTTCATTACTGATATTTTTTCCAGTACTGATCGAATCAAAATGGCTGAACTATTTTGATCTCTCATTAAAAGCATCATATATACAAAGTTTGAAAAATAATAAATTAAGATTCTGATCAACTTTTGATTTCATTTATTAAATTTTGTAACATAATCAATTATTTATCGAACAAAGACTAAACGTATATATGCAATATGAAAATATTGAAAAATCTCTGCTTTTATAATTGCTAAATTTTTTCAACACATGCATTTTTTATGATTTTTCTCGACTTGCTCACTTTTAGGATAAGTAAATCATGTAAATTTGCATACAAAGATTAAAATAGATATTGTTACATGCATATAAATGTGAAATATAAATCTTTTTGGCCTGAACTTGTGTAAGAAATGAATTTACTTTCGTGTTATAGGTTGGACAAAACTGTTCTGACTGTGCTCAGTTCCGAAGTACGAATTTAACTATGACAATTTATGGGAACGCAAAATGTGAAACGAAATCAATTTGGACTAGTGGTTCTGTTACAATGACCATTGGCCACGATATGATTATCGAAGGCTTGAAAATTTCATTGATTCAAATAATTCTAAACTTCAGCGAATTAGACGCTTGAAAGCATAACAAAACTAAGAATCGTAGTAGAATTTAATTTGTGCTTTTAAAAATGTAAATTAATCATAAATACTCTAAAATACTTTTTAGCTTCTATAAATTTAGGACAAATAAAGCATGCAAGTTTGGATGTATCTTGTGGAGGCAATATAATTGCTGCTGAAGAGTCTCTGATTAGTCAAGATCGATGGGTTAAGGTTAGTATTAAATTCATTTTCACTTTTGCAATTAGGTAATAATCTCAACAGTCATTTTTAATTTTCAACTTATTAATACATACTTTTGCAATTCAAAAGTTGTCTAAGCAAATCATTTTATTTTATTTTGGAGCATGCAAATGACTGCAAAGTAAGGTGATTTTTTAAAAGTTTATATTTAATTTTTATATAATGATATACTAAATATCGAATGATTTATTTCACTAATCAAAATAAGTTCAAAAATTATAATCAGTTCATTCACGTGCTTTGTTTAATTAAATTCAATAGTTTAATAATTTTTTGCAAGGAAATACAAAATTTTGAAAAAAAAAAATTTTAACATCTTAGATACATGCATCAGTACTCTGTGTTGCTGGATTTTGGTCAGTAGGCGAAGAATTCAGCATATACGTTAATTCAGCAACTTTTCTGGAAGAATCTCATATAGAAGTAGATTCCTTTGAAGGAACAGTTAATGAAAATTGTTATCATTCAGGTAAAATTGAAATTTGAAAAAATTTTGCTCATTGCATTTTGAAGCAACTTCGTGGGTGCAAATAGCAAAGTTGATAATTTTACAAATATTTTGTAAATAGTTCTAAGAATTAGGCAAGTCAGTAATATACACTTAAAAAATTCTTCAAAAAATAAAATTATTACAAGTTAAGCAAAACTAAAATCAAAAAATAGCTCATTTTTAAAAAGTTTGATAAAAGGAATTTAGACAATTAGTAAAATCGAAAGTTACTTATTAAATACAGTTCAAAAAAAAATTTTTTTTTAGGGTCTTGGCAAAGTCGATTTATATTACTTACAATTAAAGAGAATTTTTTCACGTTGCATACTGGAAAAGTGATTGTTCATGAGACAACAATCATTGAAGCAAAATCCTTCAATACCTGTGGCATATGGAATATCAAAGAGTCTATTAAAGTTACACTTAAAGGATCAGCTAATTTCTATCCTTCATCAAAATTTAGTGCCAATTTGTTGAAATTAATCGCAGAAGGTCAATGTACAATTGCTGGACATATATTTTTAGCAAATTTATCAGTTTATGTAAGAAATGATCTGATTACAACATTAGATGCACGAGTTATTATATCAACTAGTGCAACAATAGCTGCTGGCACTTTTAGAAATGATTCTTACTGGCAGTCAGATGGAAATTTGCATATGCATCTTGCATGCTTTGAGCAATCGGAAAATGCACTTATTTTTGTCAAAGATACTTTTACAATAGCAATATATGATTTATCAGAAGAACGATGTCAAGGACGTATTGTTGCTAATTATTTAATTATGAATTTAATGAAGAAAGTACGCCTTGATAGTTATATACGTGTGAATCAGATCGAAATTTCTCTACCATATGTAAATGAATCACAGCTAACCATTGCTGGACATTTAGAAGTACTCAAAGGACCAGTAATTATGAAAGGCAAAAGCATTTTGCAGAATTTAGAATACTCTTCAAATGAGATTGATTATGCAAATTTTTGCTATCCAGCATTTATTCTAAAAGGACAATTAAAAGCAGAAGCTGTTATAGCTCCGTTTCTGATTCTTCAATTTTCAACTGCTTCATATTGTTTTCTTTCTGGAATGGATTCTGTAGTACAAAAAGCTACATATCGAAGTCTTATATCATGTAGCTTATTACATACTGAACCAGCTTCATTAATTTCTTCTATTTCTGCTCAAGAAACACCACTTCCAGAAGGTATTTCATGTGCAACAACATGGCTTCATGAAGGTCAAGTACGATTTAATGCTGAAAAAGTATACATTATTTGCGATCAATTTATTAATCGAGGACGACTCACAAGTGATAATAAGCTACAAAATCATATGCATGAAATTATTGTACTAGTTGATAGTCTGTTTCAAAATGATGCGGTTTTTTCTGCTGATAAAATTGAAATTCGCGGAAATGGTGAAATGCACAATAGAAATCGTATTTTTGCAAATGATAGAATGGATATATGCTTAGCAAATTATACCAGCGAATATGGGCAAAGACAAGTAGAAAGTTTGCAACCAAAATTACTCTCTGCTGGTAAAGAAGAACGAAGTCGAACAAGGAATCGTGTAGAAAAGCGAAGTAATGTTTTGGTACCACAAGTAAATAATTTATTTGCATTAAATCAACAGATGAAAACGAATTTAATCCAATCACAAGTACTGATTGATAGTGATATTATTGATGAACGTAAGAAGATTGCATTTGTAGCACGTGATGGAATTTTATTGAATTCATCAATAATTGTTGATCAACTTGAATTTACTCTTGGAACTGCATACATTACTGAAATTGTTGTGAAGCACAAAATTCCAGTAAAAGTTAATCAACTGCATATTTCTGGAAATTGTAAATATTTAAGTTTGATAATTAATGGTGAATTATTCTGTAAATCAATGGTAATTGATTCAAGTATACGTCAGATTAAAATAATTGGAAATGGAGTATTTTCATGCGAGAAAACGTGTAATATTAAAGGAGAATCGGTTATATTAACAACACGAGATATCCGATTAAATGAATTAATGGCTTCTATGGTAACCATTACTTCTAACGGTATTCTCAATTTATCACCACCATTTGGTTCTGAATGCAAAACAGTGCTAATTAATTCAGATAGTTGCCAGTTACAAGGTAGAATACTTGTTGATCACAAAATAATCTTAAGAAGTGGTCTAGGAGCTTGTCTTATCAGTGGAGAAATTCTTGGAATGTGTAGAAGGAGCGAATTGTCATTAGAATGCGGTGAATTAATCATAACTGGAACAGTGACAAACTTAGATTTTTTTGAAAGTTATACCAAGACAAAAATGAAGCACTGCGAAACAGGATTAATTAAAAGTGTGAAAAATATAGTTCTTGAAGGTGAATACATTTCATTGAATGGCAAAATTATGCATTCAGAATCGGTAATTATTTCTGGAGACGAAGTAAATATTGAAGGAATTTTAAAAAGTTTAGACAATACAGAAGTTGTATATTCAGTATTTGCAAAGAAAATTGTATTTGATGGAAAAATTTATGGTCCCGCACGATTTGATTTAAATGGATATGAGATTAATTTTTCTGGAATTTCGAATAATTTAAAATCTTTGGATATTGATGCCAATTTGACTGTTATTACACCTCTTGAAATGTACTGTGAAAATTTTGATCTAATGGCATATTCAGCAATTTTAAGAGGTAATTTTAATGCAACAAATTTCCAAACAAATGCACAAACAACAATATTTTTGCAGTCTGATTTGACAGGCTGTAAAAAGTGCATGCTTGTTGCACCATTAATTCTTGCATTAAAATGTTCATTGCCAGATGAAATCAACATTTGCGCTTTGATTTCTATTTATGAGCAATCGCAATCGCAATCGCAATTATTATTACAGCCAGATAATAATTTTGCAGTATTTACTAATGAAAAATCTCGATTGCAAGCTAAATCTGAATGTAGTCAAGCACAAACTAAAGTATTCTCTGAATCTGAATTGTCATCTACGACTCATTCTTTGCAGCAACAAGATTTCATTCGAATCACTAATAATCAATTAGTTGTACAAAGTTTTATCAAAATTATTTTCTACTCTGATTCTAATCAGTATAAAAATGTATATCATAGAGAATTATTGAGAAAATGTATGAATGATATCAGTAAATGTTTTCAAAATGCATATACAACTTATGATGAATTACAAGAAGCTCTTGAAAAGGCTACAAATATGCAACCTATTACAATTTCACTTCTTACAACTGATCATCTTTATCAATTATTGTTGAATATACTTAGTGAGGTACACATTGACCACTCTGCTATGTGTAATTTACCTAAAATACTCAGTGTTTTATGCAATGCTACGAATATTGCTGACTACTCAAACGCAGCTAATATGATAGCAATCTACGAAATGCCTGACAATATAAAGTACGCTCGTTGAAATTAATATTGCGAACTTTGTATCTTATATTTCATTCATAAAAAACTTGAAAAAATTGGAAATTTATAGCAAATGTTTTTTCTAGATAAAAAAATAGAGATGTCATTAGTATTGCAATATATACAAATGGCATATCTTCAAATTGATTTTATTCTTGTTACTATTTTAGATTTGACGCACAAATTCTTCATGAAATGTCAAATCATTTTCGAATTCGATCGCGAAAATTTGTACCTCTTCCAAATGAATGTCGTTCCGTAGAAGATGACATTGGTTATGCAAGTCGTAGTTCAAGTGAAGAAATTGATGAAAAACAACGCAGTTTGAATGAAACGTATGATTCTACAATTCGTCTCACTTATTGTTTTTTCTTCATTCATTACACAAATTAATTAAACTAATTCAAATTATTTAAATACTTAAAATGCATCTGTTAGAATGTTGATCTCACCACTACACACTGTTTTCCTTTACAGTTATTCAGTAAATCTAAATGATGAATCACAAATGTTAATGTCAAAAGTGATTAGTGAAGATGACTGCATGGATAACGGAACAATCACGGATGATGACTTACCATCGGTACCAACTACCCAATTTGGTTCTAAAACTCAAATTAACTGGTAATTTACCAGCTGTAATTAAATCTTAACACTACTCTTAGATGCTTATCAAATTTATATCTACTACTGGACATTGACATTTTGCTCAATGATTTGTTTGCTTAATTTCCTTATTTCTTTCCACATATCAGTCTCCTTTTACTCTTTGAGTATTTCTAGCATTGCCTTCCTTATCTGCATGTATGAAACAATTCAAATACTACAAAATAATTATAATAAAGCTAAATAAAAAATCAAATGTGTCTAAATTTAAAAAAAATAAATTTTTACTAAGTAAAAAAGAAAACTTCTGAACAGTTATTTGACAAATTTGTAATTTCTATTTGCAGCAGTTCTGAAGTTTTAATAGACAATAATGGTGAACATACAGAGAGTAGCAGTAGTAATACAAGGTATGTTTTGAATGGTGATCGGCAAGTACCAATTGGTTACATCAATTTCGATCGCTTAGATGTTGTAATTACAAAGCCATCGGCGATTTCTCCTCGAAAAACTCATTCAAGAACTGATCTAGCATTCAAGAAGATACAGGTAGATACTACATTTCTACTACTATATCATCTTCAATATTATCACTAATTGCAATTATTACGATTTATTAATTACTAAGACTTGTTTTCATTTTATGATAAAATCTTTGTCAAAAGAAATCATCATTCCAAGTAAAAATTTGCTTGAAAACAAAACATATTTAATCGGAATTATTAATATCTGCATTTCAAAGTACAAAATTATAATTACTACGAATCATTAATTACTACTGATAAAGGAATTGCTTGTTGGAGCTAATTATGCAGTTATTTATTAATCTTAGTAGTAGCACACAAATTTGCATAGCCTTTTTATAACAGTGTGTATTGCGTGATAAATAATTAGTTTAACATCATTCTTATCATTATTTGGTGTTTGAAATCACAATTATTAATTTTCTAGTAAATAAAGATCGTGTAATTGAATGTATGACGTGTGATAGAATGTGTGATAAATAGCTTGAAATATATATGAGAGTTTTGAGAAGCTGAGCAAAAAATCAATACTTCACTCAAATAGCTTTTGACTGAAAGGGGGATGTTTTTTCAAAATGAACAAAGATGCATTTCTCATCCATTTTGTCATTCAAATGATTATTGACTGCTTGTCCGTCAGAACAGAGCATTTCGCTGCTCGTAAAAGTTTGTTACGTAATAAATCAAACGACTATTTCGTAACTCAAATAATAAATCAAACGACTATTTCGTAACTCAAATATATGCCATTAATGGGAGTGAATGCTAGTGGTGGTGTTTTGTAGTGGTAGAGTAAAGAACTATTCACTGATGCAAATAGAGTCTCTCTATTGATTATCTGTCATATTAATATCTTATCTTATAGCATCCATTTTATATTGTACTATATTTCTTCATGTGCAATTCTTATTTCAAATAGAAATAGTTAAGTAATAATTCATTTTTAAAGCAAATAGCAATTCAAATCCGTATTCATAATATTAGAATTTCCTCTGTAATTGCTGGAAATTTCAATTGAAATTCATTTGTAAAGTGTTAATTGAATTATAACTTGCACTACAATATTCATTTATTTACTTTAAGCAGATAATTCGAGAAATCGAGATCATTATTTATAAATTTGTAAGAAAATGTTACTAATCAGTGATATGATTTGAAGCTTGGTAAAGTTTCATTTGAGCACTTTCTTGCAAAATTTCACAGTTGATTTGATTTCAGATGAAAAGTATTCTGCCGAAATTGGAATTGCATTCATTTGATAGTGAGTCTTCACTTGCATCATTTGATGAGATCAGTACACCAAAATGGTATTCAACGCCACTAAAACGTTCTTTAATTCCACGTGCTGCAATATCGACTTCTTTCAATGCTGCAACAAAGTTACGTCTACTTCCTTCATGCAGTACACAACTTTAATAATTGTTGAAAATGTGTAATCTTAGAATGGTATTGTTCATAATGGTAATTCGCAACTTTAGAAAAATTTTTAGTCTCTCGGGAATACTTTTAATCTGCATTAATATTGAATATCAATATAAAATGGTGATTTTTTTAAAGTTTAAAATGTTTCATTGATAATATTTTTGTGAATTTAAATAGCTCCAGTTCTGAAGTACCGGGCGAAAAAAAAGAAACTTAGCACTTAGTCAAGTTTTTTGTGGAATAATGCCTGGAAGAATACTCGTTCATTTCGAGTCCATTATCTCCTTTTAAGAAACGGTATAGTAAACAAAAGGAAAATGGGTTTTTTGAATGATGTTTTAACATCATTTTAGCAATAAACTGCAATCTATTGCGATATGCAAGTGGCTTTAAGCAATCAAAGCACAATTTTAATGATATGATCCAGCAAATAATTGCATTTAGATTTCATTCTTTAGAGGAAACACATTTCTTAAAATTCGTAGTTTGCGTTTGTTATATATCCTTCCAATTAAATTTTTTAAAATATTTACTGTAACAACAAAAGAAATTGAGGGGAATAAAAGTCTGAGGTGTAGAAGAAAATAGATGCTTTATCACACTGCAATTGCCTTCAGCCCTTAAGAATTCTGTGGGTTGTTATTAAAGTCATTTTTTTATTGCAAACAAAATATTTTGCTAATTGATCAGGAAGTCATGTATTTAATTAACTGAAGGAAAGCTTAATTTTAGTTTTAAACTTGAATCGTAACATCTTTTTTCCTCATCGAAATGACTTGCATTTGTGCATACTACAATTATTTATTAAATCTCTTAATCATAAAGATTTCGTCCTATCTTAATTTTCTAGATTCAAGTATAGAACCTAAATAATAATTATTTTATTGCACATGAGTACATCGTTATGATTTTTACTGGCAATGAATATTTTGGAACGTTAGAGTTGAAAAATCTTTTACGATTTGTATTACAAAAGATGACTTCTTTTCTTAATTTTTTTCGTATTTGGAAGGTAGTTTAGGCGCGCTCTCACATTCATGATAAAAGCCAAAAATATTCATAAGTATTATTTGTTGAGTATATAAGTATTTTGCTTTTTTCATATTGTGAACAGAGCGTTTCGAAAATTTTGTGTATATCATTTTTGCATTAATTGTTATCACTGTATATTATTGTTATTCTACTGTTAGCACTTAACCAGTTGCTTTTTTATTGAACGGGTATGTTGTCATTGTAATTTTTATTTACTGATGAGTAAAGCAATAAAAACTGTATTTAATAAAAATTCGAAAAACGTATTTATCGAAGAATTGAGAATTTTTTGAAATAAAGGTTCAGATCATTTCAAAGCATAATTTATGCAGCAGAGCATTGATTTAATAACAGTTATTACTAGCAGTCTTTCTAGATCTTCAGAGATCTACAGAATTTATGCATATGTAATTTGCATTTAGTTTGAATAGATTTTCACAATAAAATAGTCTGCTTAAAGTCGGGTAGTTTTTTCATTTTACCTGTGAATTTTAACGATTGATATTTTGTATGCATGAAAAATAAATTTTCGATATCTGATATCTTAAAACATTACATTGGCTTTCTAAACTTGCAATATTTTATTTGCTGTGAAAGTGATTTAAGAGAACGAAAATTTTGCAGAAATTACGACGTTATTTCAATAATCCTACTGGACATTGTTTAGCCAGTAAATGAGTAGTGTTATTTATATTCTTATTAAAGTAATTAATACTAAAGACAATATTTTCGATGAATGATTACTTTTTAAATTATCCTTTCTAGCTAGAATAAGTTGATAGTCATGTTAAAGCTTTTAAATCATTTATAAGGATAAATCGAATATGAAATTTATTTATATGATAAATGCCGTCTACTAAAATGCTTTCAAGATTAAAAATTATGAAATTAAAATTGTTGAATCAAGATCTGTACGGACTGTACAAGAAATGTACAGATTTAGGGTTGGTAATACAGTTTAGAATTGCTACTGGGCAAGTTATTAGGATCAATAAATTTGCTTTCTATAAGGATTGAATTTATTTTATCTCATAAAATATTGCGTATGGATTATAGTAATACTGTCTAGTCATTAGGATATCTTTTTAAAACCATAAAATTACTGGAATATAAACATGATTAATTAATTCCAAATTTGTAGTTGGTAAGATAAATCGGATGATGGATTAATTAACGCTTTATTGTTCTAGCAGTTTTCTTTTTTATTTTTGATTGAAAAAGTAGGAAATGAAAAAATATAAATTGTATAAAATATGAAAAAAGAAGAAGGCTGCAACAAACAACACTTTCCATTTTTCAAATGGCTGATTAGTAGTGAAAAGAACAGTAATGCATTTTTTTGACTTCATCAGATTTAACATAACCAACTAACTATTCGTAAATAAAAAAGTAGATATATTAGCAGTAAATGCTCTCACTTTTTTCTACTACATTTTCTTATCAAAATATATCCTTTTTCTTTCATTCATCAAACGTAATTATTCTATTCTTTCATTAGTACTGTCTTTTCATACTGTAAATCTGATTATTGTATTTTAAAACTCACTCTTATCAATAAGAGAATAAAATATTTGAACACTATATTTTATAGATATTATTACTATAAAAAAGCACTTCGACTGATATATAGAAAAAATTTTGTTAGTTTCTGTAAAAACATTGATCCATATTTTAATTGAGTAATGTAAAGTAAAAAATTTTAATTGATATTAGAAAACGCTAGCTGTTATTACTGTAAAAATTTTTTTATAAAATATCAAAGAAATCTAAATATAGAAGACATTTTATTTTTAGTGGAATATTTATAGTAAAAGATATTCATGCAAATACGCATTAAATGAAAATAAAAGTTAATTAAATTACTACCAAATTTTGTCATGCATGCATTCAGAGAATCAAGCCTTTTACTCTTCATTTATCTTAGATTTTGCCTCAACTTTCCATGCTTAGTCTAATCTAATCTAATCTAATCTACTTTTGAACATTTTTTTGCTCTTGAAGAAATAGAATAAAGCTACGAATAAGAAATTAAGAAACTATCTTATTTAGTTTTCCTATGAAAATTGCTCCTTCGTTTTATCAAACCTTCTGCTCTTTTTATACTGTACCTTTTTTTGGCGGGCTTATCATAGCAACTGTTACTAATATTAAAAAACATTCATTTTTTGGCTTGAATCTTCTATTTATGAAAAATTTGCGAATTCGAAATGCGCTAGTTTTATATCACATTCTTTTATCATGATACATCATTATAAGGATTAATAAACGCAGCAATTCTTTTGCCTTATCATTTCAAATTTTATAAATAACATTTTTTCTAGTTTATTGTTCAAAAAATAAAGGAAAAATTGGTATATATTCGATGAATAACAAAATAATAAGCAGCCAAATTTTAGTGCTTAGATTAAGCTTATTTAGATTTAGTTCAAAAATTTAAAAAAAATCATGTCATATGTTACAAATGCGATAAATAGAAGATAGTTACTAATGCGATAATTAGAAAATACAATCACCTAAGCTGACAAATTATCAGAGAAATGCTTGAGTTTCAATTAGAATTATTGGTTGTCAGACAAATGTTTTAGAGTCATTGATGAAAAATAAGAATGTTTTGAGTGAAAAAAGTTTTTATTACTCAATTTTATTTCTTTTAAAGAATTTTATGCAAATTTTATAGCTGATTGACGTGAAAATGTCAAACTACAATTTGCATAAATTTATTTATTTTTATTTTTTGAAAATTTGAGTTCTTATTATTTGAAAGTTATTAATTTAATCAAGACAAAAATAGCACGAATTTGCATGCTTCATATTAGATTTGAAAAGTTAGCTTTTTAGCTGATTACTTCGTTTTCTTTTTATACTGAATCTTAAAAACATAAAAAAGTTGAAGTTTAAAAAAAAATGTGAGAATATAATGCAGCTACCATTGTATTAATAGTTTATTAAATAAGCCTGATATCTTATTTCTCAAATACTTTTCTGTGATTCTGTTCATGAGCTAAAGTTTGGAATTTCAGTATGATTTTTTTGAATTTACAAAATTTTAGTATTCATCTGCACATATATGTATTTCTTACCTGATATAGTGTTAGAGTACTGACTGATTTTTGTACTTTCAGTAGAAAAAATTATTCAAAAAAAAAAAATTCAAAAATATTTAAGATTAACTTCCAGCACCTATTACTATCATTTTTCTGAATCTTTTCGTTTATTTTTGATGACTACAAAAAAGTATTAAATACTTAAGTTAGATTTAATTTTTATTAATTATAGTTGATTTTTACAAAAATAGTAATAAACGAATACATTTTTTTAATTTACTATAAAGTAAATATTTAATTCGCCATTTTTTGGTATTATTTGCATTGTGTTATAGCTTTTTTCAGTTAGAATTTAAACACAAAAATGATTTTCTATTTTGGGACTTACACTGTCTTGAAATGGTAATTACTGTTATGTTCAAACAAATAAATAAACTTTTTTTGTAGTCATCAAAAATAAATGGAAAGATTTAGAAAAAATGATTGTTGTAATAAGTGCAGGAAGTTATTCATTAAAAGTCAGCTCTTGCTACAAATTTCAATAAATAAGTAGAGAATATTTATTTAGTAATATTAACAAGTATTATTATTTCCACATATTATTATCAACATTTTTTCTTAATCATAGTATTAGACTGAATAAGTTTTCCTAATTGTAGTTAAAATTTAGAAAAGTACTAATTATTTTTTTATCGACAATGATATTTTAAATTCAAAGGTCAGAATTTTACAGCAAATTCTACAAAATGTCAAAAAAATATAGATCAAAAAAAAACTAATCGGGTAGAAAAATTTGTATAATATTCAATATTATCATTTACAGAGCAATCATTTAAAAAGTAGTAATTATTAAAAAAATACTATCTATAATAACTGAATAAATATGTTTTCAGATAAAATTTTTGAGATTTTGGACAAAAAAAAGTTAAATCAAATTATGCATTTCAGGCAAATATTACTGAAAAACTGGAAATAAGAAACATTTGAAAAATTGCACAATAATAAATAAATATAAAATTATTTTTTAATTAAAAAAAATGAAATTATTCATATTTAATTGCAACTATTTATTTTTAAGCGCAGTGATTTCAGTATATGAAAATTGAATTGTCTGAGAAATAATATGCCTAAAAAGTAAAATATATACTCGTTGCAATAAAAGGATTCAGAAAGTTCAAGCAAGAAAAGTTGCGACGAACAATTTAATAATTTTTGGGTCAATTATTTATTTAATACCAAAACAATAATAGTTATAGTTAATAATACTAAAATTATAGTTTTGTTATTGTTTTGATTCGTTGAATTCGTTGTTGTTTTAATGTTTCACATGCATTGTTTTCTGAATCACACATTCTACATGCACAGTGTTACTTTAGATTCAAGGCTTGGACATAAGTGCAACTTCTCAGTTTTAAGTCTGAATTTATGCTGAAAGTCTTATTGCTATTTGCTATGTAAAATATGCATACTTTATTTTGTGCTATTCAAAATTCTTTTTTCAATGACTTGAAAGTGTTAATCTCAGTATTGCAATTTTGAAGTATAATAATCAATTAATAACTTTATTATGCTGCAATATATCTTAGTAAAATATTCTTAATAATCTGCTCAACTTTCAGTTTATTTTTTTTAAATTGTATTTTTGTAACAAAAATAACTTTTTGAGGACTTAATTTGCTGGTAATTTGTTATTAAAATGCTTTTCCAATTGAAAATACTGTAACAAAAAGTATTAAAAATTTTTAAGAACTTTGCACATTTCAGTTGTATAAAGAAATTCTAAAAATGCTAATAAAAATTGAAATTAACTGAAATAATTAACTATTGTATAAATTAATCTACAGTTATTATACAATAAAAATGTGCAGATTTTGGAAAATTTTTTGTTAGCAAACTAAACTAGTTAAATTTCTGACAATCTAAATTTAAACAGATCAGACTTTTAAAAATTAATAGTTTCTTGTTAATTAAACGAGTAATTCAATTAATTATAGTTATTAATTTGACCAAATTTTGAATTGATAAGTTTCATTTATGATTTCAAAAATTTTTGAAAAATTGTTCATATTTATTAATACAAAATTATGATAAAATAATTACTTTCGCTAATTCTATTTCGGTATTAACTGTGGTAAAATATGTATTAATCAAATTTATGAACAACTGTTGCAGCAATTAGTACTTAACAATTAAATCTACCTGTTATAAAATATAAACGTAAAAATTTACCAAATTTTAACAAAAATGTTTGGTTTAAATGTCTTGTTAGCCAGAACAGAACATGAGCACAAGTTGTACAAAGATGATGCTGACTGATTAGTTTGGTTTTACTTATATTTGATAACATTTTAGCTTTACGTGCATTGAATAATAATTTAATTTTAAAAGGAATAAAAAGTTTTTATGATTATTTAAAAAATTTTGTAAACATATAAATATGAAATATTATGCAAATTTAAAAATAATACGATAAGGCGGTTACCAATTGGAATACTTTTTATGCATTAAAAAAACGTAGTGCATTAAATTATTTATATTAATATTTTTCACTTGTGCCTATGACTTAAAACTATCACTAAAATTTTTGTAATTATTGCTGAAATAAGTTTTCATCACTTATCAAAATTTGCTCATTTCAAAGAATTTATAAATGATTATTTAAAATAAATAATTTTATTAAGTAAGAAAATTAGCTTTTTGGTCGTTTGGGGTGCTAATTTTTTAATTACAAAAGTTTGTAACAAAAATTTTACAACAAAAAAAATAATTTAGAAAAGTACTCTCGAGAAATTTTTATTTTGAACTGTAGTTTTAAAATAAATTTGAAAATTTAAATATTTTTACTTTTTAATTTAGCAACTTTAAAAAAAAATATCTGAAATCGACTCAGAAAAGTGATGTTAATAATTCAAAAGAGATTTTGAGAATTAATTGACTTTTTTAAAATTTTAAATACTTTCAATCAGTTACTTTAATCATAATTATCAAAATATATCAGTCTGATAATTACGTATAGTAAATAATTTAGAGTAATGTATCTATTCAATCCTCTCAAAATGTCTCAACCTCAAGTTTTGTAGCTTTTTAATTTGACTGAGTACAATTATGCTCGTAACTCAATTAATTATTTTTCTTCCAAAAAACTTCTAATACTTTTGGAGCTAAGTAATTTAATTGAGGTGAATGAAACGCTTTTTACTCATTATTTCGCTGACAATTTATATTCAAATGTAATTAAGCAAATTAGATATGCTTTCAAAACATGAAAATTTATTCACGCACACTGCTCACTCTTCATAGCTCAAAACTAATTCATGATGTTTTAAACTGTAATGAAAAAACTAGTTTCCATTTTTAAAATTTTCTCTATAATCACTTGTATTTCATTTTAAAAAACTTAAATCTAATCACACTTTAAAATATTATTGTAGTATTATTTTTCAACTAAACATGAAAATTACATCTAAATATCATGCACTAAAGTTATTTTACCTAAAAATAATAAATTAAATACCTAAAATTATAGATTAAATACCCAAAATTATAATTTAAATACCTAAAATCATAAATTTCTAAGAGCCATATAGTTAAATTAATACGTATTACAATTTTTTTGGATTATTTTATTATTTCGTTTTTTGTTTATTGTTTGTTCAATACTGCGTTATGTTTATTATTTGCATGTGCAAAAGATTTTATTAATAAACTTAACATGTCTTTATCATAATTTTTTGTTAAAATATTTGCAGAACTTAATGTAAGGCCAGCTTGATATTCTTGAGAAATGTAATATTTTGTAAAAATGAATTTAAAAATATATATGAAAGTGAAAAATAACATGGCATTAAAATTGAAGAAGTGTTATATTACCGATAAAATTATTAATCATTTGTGTTACAGTAATAAATTAACTGCGCATAATAATTCATAACAATATGTATTCAAAGTGATTCGTAGTATAACTTATTGTTTTTAGATTTTCTGAAGTATAATTTATTCAACATTTTAATTTTTTATTCATTCATTTTTGAATATTCATCAATGCGCAGTTTTTATTTTGATATCAATTTTGATAATGCATACAAATCGTAGATATTTCATCGTTTTGCTCAGCTCTACGTTCATTTATTATTCCATGTGAACAAGAAGTAATGCAATATTTCTGATTAAAATTTGTATGATATGATTCCACCTGAGTACACGAATTTCAACTAATGATTAGATAGATGCTTTTAACACAACCTTTAAACTGTAAGCAAAAAACAATCCTGCGCAAAATAGCTGCTTATTTTTTAGGCGATGTTGTAGTCCAAAAAATTATAAGCTTAAAAATGTGTCTGATTAAAAATCACTTGTTCAAATCAGATTAGATTAGTCAGGAGGTCAAATTGCAGCTTACTTTATTCAGATTCTATTTAACTGAAAAATCTTTTTTCAAGCATGCAAATATGTAGACTGGAAAGAAAAAAGAAAGAGAACTCTAAAAATTTGAAAAAATAATTATCTAATTTTACTTGCAGTGCAAGTTTAGCAGTTTGAGTCTTGTACACATCTTTTTTTATTCTTTCAAACTTTTAAATGCTATTCTAAGCCCTTTGACCTTCCTAGTTCTCATACTTATACTTTCATACAGACTGCCATTGATGTGAACAAAGTTATTTATCAAATTGACTGCTCTTTACTTCCTTTGCAATTACTTTTTCTTCTTATTCAATTTAGTACTGTGTAAGTAGCAGAAGTGTCACCCCTAAAGGTTGTGTCCATTATTCAAACGCTATACTATTCTTTTATCAGTACTATCCCAATATGCTAATTATCAAATTTGTATCTGTCTGTCTATTTTAAATATTCAATTACTTACATCGCAATTGTATTTTTCATTACTTTCAGACAGCACTAACTTTACTTAAATTCAATGACAGTAAGCTAAGCTAAACTAACTTCACCATATCAATATTGATAGAGCATCTATTCGTTTGCTTCAATGGTTTTTTTATTATAGGAGCATTAATGGAGAAGACAAGATAAATGATCTGTATTGTTGTTGCTTCATGTCGAGAATAAGCACTAATGTTACATCATCTGGAGATGATTATTTGGATGCTAATTTTGAATCTACTGACCGGTTACCTACAGAAATTGTATTGTATTTTTTTATAAAACTACAGTAATATCGAGTTTTGTACATTTATACAATTACTATTAATTTTTGTATAATTATACAGCTGCTATCAGTTTTATAGAATAATCAAGTTTTGGCCAACCGTAGAATTATACAATTATTATTAATTTTTGAGTACTGATAATTATTGAATTATTTGTTACTGCAAAAACATTTTTGCCTGCTCTGAGTAACTAAAAATTGTCTATCAGTAATTAATTTTTTCAGTATTTAAGACTGATAAAATCTCAAAAAATTTACACATGACAAAACGTATTTTTCAAGTACAATTTAAAAAACTTAGGTAGACAAATAAATTTTTTTGTAATATTGTATAAAATACAGCATTTAATCATGTAATATGAAAATTTATCCAAGTAAAATAAAATTTTAGGGCTGTGAGAATACAGGTATTTACATCTGCACAATAAATTTTTATTGAAATATTGCTAAAAATTATATGATTTATGATTGAAATAGTACAGTTAATTAAAAATATTACAAAGATTTTGAATGCGCAGATATTAGTGTCAATTTCTGTGAATTTTATTCATAGCATTTGTATTATTTTATAAGAATTAGCAGTAATTGCAAGCAGAGTTTTTTGCAATAATCTTCTAAGATTTTCAGCTTTGTTTAAAAACTGTTTGCTTAAGATTTATGATTGGATTTATGACAAATCAATGATTATACTGAGATGTTTTTTATTAAATGAAAATAAAAAATGATCTGCTGGTTGATCGATTAATTTTATTAAAACTATAAAATTTACAAAAATAATTTGACAAAATCGAAATTCAGCAGCAATAAAAGTTAAATTTATGTAATTAATATAATTTATTGCAGTTAGAAATAGTAATCTATTTATTATGCTTTGCAATTGGTGGTCCATTAAATGTGATCTGCTTTGGACGATCATTTCGAATGTACGAAAAGAATAGAAAGTATCAAAATCATATACTTCTTCTCAGACTACATTTGAATATCGCGGATTTATTAACAATTTTTATTTATACTCCAACACAAATTATTTGGATGGCAACTTTTCAGGTTTCTGAATACTTTTTTTTCACTTTCATTTTTGAAATTTGCAAAAAATTTCAATTTTGGGATGAATTTTGAAATTTTAAAATAGTGCAAAATTTAATACTACAAGTTTATTTTTTATTAACTTTTTGTGTGTTATTTTTGGGGCAATTTTTTGGCAGATGTTTTTGTACAATTAGCTAAGTAAAAAGAAAGCTAAATGACAATTAAATATATGTTGAGAATACAGTAAAATATGTTAAGTATACAGTTAAACTTATGTAAATATATGCATTATTTATACATTATTTTTAATGTATTAATTTATTTGCAATTTTTGATTTATTATGAATCCTTAAGTAAATATTGACTTAAAATATTCTGAAGCAAGTTTCAATATTTCTATATTTTCAAGTAAATTATTTTTACTCGTTCTGTTTTTTAAATTTTTGTTTATAGTACGGTGTTATATAGAGCATTGTAATGACCATAGAAAATAATGATAATGACAATAATAATAATAAATAATAACAATAATAATAATAAATAATAATAATAATAATGATAATACGATGAAATTCAAAGGCAATTTATTCTGTCAGTAAATTGAAAATGTTTGTTTTCAAGTGGTATGGTGGTGATGTGCTATGTCGTATATGCAAATTTTTCCATACATTCAATTTTTATTTAAATTCATTTGTCATTGCTGTGATGGCAATTGATCGAGCACAAGGAACTTATCGAATTAAGTCAGTTTTGTTCAATCCAAAGTATGAGTGAATACGATATTTCGCCCTCTATGCATTTAAAAAAATTTTACTACAAAATTTTGTACTGAACTTTTAATTTAAAAATTTAAAATTTTTTAAGCAAAAAAATAGATTGCTTACAAAATTGTTAGTTAAAATTTTGAAAAAATCAAAATTATATTTACAAGTTATTTGAATCTAATCTTTTGATAAATTAGAGTACCAGGAAATCCCTTTTGTCTTTTAATAATTTACAGTTTTTAAATGATACAAAAATACTTGCCAACAAAGTTTATTTTTGAGCCATTTTATTCAGTGCCCACATTTTTTCTGCTTAGGCAAAATTTAAATGATCAAAAATGCAGTCGACATTTTGAATATCCTATAGACATCCAAGTTCTTTGGGTGCAAGAATATATTTTTTGCTTTTTTCGAATTTTCCATTCAATAAAAACCATTTCAGTTATTTAAGTGTTGACATGCGCAAAGTTTTTTTTTATAAAAAAAAATCAGTGAATTTATAGTCAAAAATGTTTTTGTAATTTTTAAAATCTCGTTAATATTTATAAATTTAATAAAACTTTTTTAAGCAGAAAAATAAAAACTGAGAATTCAAAGCATCAATACATTTCCATGCAGAATTTTTATAATTAATTCTTGAAAACTTATTTTCAGTGATATAAAAGCATCAAAATTAGCATTCCGATGCGTTAAATATATGCTTGCATTTTCTTATATCGCTGCAACCATTTTTTCAATGCCACAAGTATTTATATTTCGTGTATTTCAACCAAATGAATCTGTTGAATTTCGGTACATCATTTAATTTTATCATTTCCAATTTAATTACTTACTTTTGATTTCTGACATAATTTAAAAAATTTGTTGCAAATATTAATACCTTAAATTTTTATAAATCACTCTGAAATGTTTATTTTGAAGACAGTGCACTCCAGTATGGACAATTTACGCTTATAAGTATGAACTTGAACTAAAAAGATCTCCAACACTGCAAGAACAACAGATTTTAGCTGCAGATTTTGACCGGGTCATTGCCTACAACAGCTTCAATCGAATTAGGAGTTTTTCCTCAAAAATAAATAAAAAATTTGAAATCTGCTGAAAACTAAGTTTTCTATGTTATATATGCTCCAAAACAAACTTTTGCTGCATAAGTTATAATTATTATAACTATATAAGTTAACTTATCATTAATTAGTTTAGTGAAGCAAGTTATAGTGAATATGAAAGTCAGATATTAGCACTCAAACTGATTTTTTATTTCTATAGATTAAATAATAAGTTTTACTAGACTAATTAAGTAATAATAAGTTTTGCTAAACTAATTAGTTATGCCATTGGCGATCGACTGCTCATTTATTTTTGACAAACTGCAGCAATAATCATATCCTCTATGTTACAAGTTAAAAGTTTACATAAAATAAAACTTTTTTACGAGGATTTTAAAAATACTTGATATCAAAAAAGAATTTAAAATCCAATTGGAATGCAAATAAATTAAAACATTAATAATTTATGCCGGAAAAATTATGGAAAAAATTAAAGATAGTACAAACTTTCAAAAAAGCCAATTGTAATAATAATTTATTAATAACAATAATAAATGAATAAATTTGGAATTAAGTGCGGGTGGAAGTTAAATAAAAAATAAATACTTAAATCCCTCAATAGAAATAATGTTTACCTGTAAAAATATATACTCTCAGGCGTTTTAAATTTTAGTTTATAACTTTCCATTAATTAAATTATTTTAATTTACTTTATAACTATTAATAAAACTTATTATTGGAAGTATTAATGTGATGAATAAGACAAGTTCTGCAGGTACTTCGCCTAGAAAAGATGTATAATATAACTCATTTATTGTTAATATTTTGGATTCCAACGGCAATTATTACATTTTCTTATATATTTGTAATTTATAAGCTCAATTCAATGAAACGCAAAAATCGACAAAATTGTACAGAAATACCATTTCCAATAGGTTATGTTATTCAAATTATTTTAAATTAATGTTTGTTTAGCAAATAAAATTATTAAAATTTTGAACAAAATTTGAAAAATAAAAATAAATTTTGCTTTTAATAAATATATGCAAATTTAAGCATAGAATTTGTAATTTTACACATATAATTTTTTTATAATTAAAAACAGTTTGCTACTAATTATTTAATAGTGCAGAAAATTGTGAGCACAAAATTGAACACAATACAAAATGAAGTTCACTGCGCAAAAATTTAAGTAATTTTGATGCTTCACCATTTTTTGCGAAAAAAAAAATTGATCTAATTAAGTAAATTATAAATAAATGGCCTAAAATCAGATTCTGAGTGATTAACTATCATTTGATTAACGATTCAGCAGAAAAATAAAAAGATCGTTCGAGACTGATAAGATGTTTCTGACTGTACGATCAGAGTAGATCAACTGAAATGCATAAAATATTTTATATAGTAAAGCAAAAATCAACTAGTCTTAGAGTTTTGATCGTTTTATTTTTCATGAATTATTAATTAAATTAAAATAAATGAGTAAAAAATTTGTGAAATATTCATGACTAAAATTATAAAAGTTTCATCTAAAAAATCAGCTTGATCATATTTTTTTGTTTCCTTGTGCTGAAGTTAATTAATAATTAAGTAGAAGGATAAAAATCTATCCATATAGTAAATTCTAGCGAAAATATTTTTTTTTCGAAGATTAAATGCATTTTCTATATGTGATGATGGACTGCCAGTATTCAATAATAAATTAATTCAAAATGTGCATATTATTAGTGAAACTTTTGAGGCGCAAATAATTTACAGTTGAAAGGATCTTATCAGCATTTGCTCATATCATTTCGTTTATATCAAGAATAACACGGAGTGATGATTCTGATTCTCACACGTAAGTTATTTTTTATGGTTACTTATAGAAATAAGCAGCAAGACAAGCTTTCAAAGTATACTGTAGTAATGAGATAATGGAAGATAATTTGAGAAATTAAAATGATTTTCTAGCAATGAAATGATTGCAGATTACTTCAAGTAAGTAGCATTTCTTTTGCATGGATTTGTAAATATATGCTGATAATATAAATTTTATCAAGTAAAATGATTCCTGATATAAGTTTATTGAGAAAATGTGCAATTATTAAGGAGAACAACAATGCGAGCAATGAAGTCGGAAAATGAATCCTGTACATTGGCCATTGGGAATGATTCAACGTTGGAAGCAGCGATAACTATCGGTCCACTTGCGTTGCAGACACTTAGCAAAGCTTCTAAAGTATTAATTTATATAAGTTAGACTAAAAGCTAGTACAGACGAAAACTTGAGATATTTTAGATATGCCGGCATATTTGAGGTTTTTATGCATTAGGCTGCAACTTCAGTCGTTTATGTCAATTACCTCTGAGATTCGTTTTTATTAATTTTCAGAAATCATTTGTTCAATAATGAAAGTTTTTGCAATAGATAATTTTATTTAATAAATAAGTGAAATTTTATAATTTGTAGAATAGATTAGCGGGAAATTATTTCTCACACAGTAAATTTATTTGCTATGATAGAATCATATAATTTCTATATTAGTTATATATAACATTTTGTAAATTTGCATAAAATGGATGAAAATTTATTCAAGCAAAGAAATCATGATGGTGGGAATAAATTTTAGATTGCAAAACGTCAAGCAGCAATGATTCTGATTGCTTACTTGGCACTTTGGTCTCCTTATAATATTCTAGCAATGATGAATACTTTAGCTATTCCATCAGAAAATCATGCAGTATTAATGGATACGTTACATTTTTTGAACGCGTTGATTGTCGTTAATCCCGTTGTGAACCCACTTATCTACGGCCTTTTCCAACGAAACTAATCAAATTTTATTCGCTTTTATCAAATAAAATTAATTTTCTCATTATAAGTGCTTTTCTATTGTTGACTTTAATATCACTTAAATACATTCAATCGCAAAATTTATTTTTATCAGTACAAATGACTTAAAACACACGTATGTAACCATATAAATACCAATTATTGACTTTAATATTTGATAAAAAATTTGACAAATATTCACGATTATGTTTGTTATTCAAATCAATGACAATAATGCACTGTATAATAGCTAGATCAATTCAAATATTATTTGGTATACAAATTTAGCCATGTTAAAATAATTTGCATATCAGAAGTGAAAATCTCAGAATTCACTATAATGAACAATTCGACTTTTGAACTTATACAGACTTCTTTTTGAACTTATACAAACTTCTGTAGCATTCATTATACCTCTGATATGAATCATAAGTAAAATATCATGCGTGCAAATTTGATTGTATTAATTTGCAAAAGAATGTTACAAAACTTTGATAAAATAAATAAATTTGGCATATTTTTTGCTTTTTCAAAATATGAAATTCCTTTACAAAAAAATATTTCAAATTTTAAATTTAAAAGTTTTTTCTGAAAGATAAATTTTTGAATGTTTAAAATAAAGTTTGATTGAAATATCTTTTTTGAATAAAGTTAAGATTAAATATTTGCAATGATTTATTTTCAACACATTTTTCTTCCTTTTTTAATTAAATATAATCGGAATGTTTTTCATACTTTAAATATTAAAACTGAATACAAACATTGGCTTTTTTATTTATTTTAATTACGTACAAATTATTAATGATAAGTATTAAAACCAATCAGAAAAATAAAAAACTTGGATATTTTACGTAATAAGTAATGTCTACATATTTTATTCACACAAAGCATAATAACTGCAATCATAAAATTAAAATTTTAAATTTTTTCAATATAATATTAAAAAACATATTTAATACCTCAAAGTTTTAATGTAAAACAAAGATTATTTTATAGTTTTACTTAAGTTTGAAGAAAAGTTATTACTAAAAATATTAGCAAACTTTTATTCTTTTAATTTAGGAATGATTTCAGGTAAAAATTATATTTTACAACCAAAATTACCTCACAACCATACTGATTTTAAATTAAATACCTTAATTTTTATTATGAAACATTTTACATTTAATAATATTGAGCACAACAAAATTTTGTTAACAACAAAATTATTTATCTTCCTTGCAATGATCGAATAATTTGAGGTATTTGTGAAAATAAGTTGCTAACTTTTGAATTTTCATCAGTTCTATCCGACTTATCACCATTCCATCCACCGCCAGTTAACTGTGATATACCATTAGAAATTAGATCCAGTATGAATTTAGTGCTAGAAGGATTAATAAATCGATTTGGTTGTACTGGTGGCATTGGTGATGTCAATAAGTGAGGTCGTGGAATTATTACTCGATTTTTAGGACCGATTATTTCTCGTATATTTTCATCAGTCCATGGTTTTAGTCTTATTGGTCGAGCTGTAGGTGCTACTAAAGGCCTTTCTGGTAACTGAGAAACTGGTAGTACTGTATGACGGGGTATTTTAGTTGTAGCTAAAAATGGTGCTACCACTGGTACTATTGATGACATTTTCTCGACAGCAACTGAAGTTTTTGATTGCCGTATAGGGAAAAATGGTTCCAATGATCCATCTCCTTACAAAAAAAAAGGTTAAAACATGATTATTCATTGAACTAAGAGATAAGATAATCTTCTGCTAAATTTAAGAATATGCAATAAATTCATTGAAATTACAAAATTTTAATCCATCAAAATAATCAAATTTTTGATATTGCACTTGTAAGTATTGGTCAAATGTTTGGTAATTTGCATAAATTTTTTTTTTTCGAATAAATGATATTATTAACCTTTGCAGACACGAGTACGTTCTTCACATTCTTTTACTGTATCAAACAAATTACTGTTAGTGTCAGCTGTTCGACAGCCTGGAAACCAAAATTGTTCACAACGTTCATTGTTTCTGCAAAATAAAAAAATTAAAATTATGATTACAAATTCGTTGAATAACATTTTAATGTAATTTCAGAAAAAAAAATGCTATGAGCTCTTAGATGCAAGTGCATATTTATAATAATTAATTGTTAAATGAGTCATTAGTTGTGAATAATTAATTAATTAAGTTGTGAACTATTAAGTTAATAATTAATACATGAATAATTAAAGCATCATCAAAAAAAAAATTCAACATCTTAATTCCCTGAAACTGTAACAAATTTTCAAATTTTTCATTCTTATAAAAATAATCATTACTAATTGTAGTCAAAACTGGATTTCATTCTTTATGTCTCACCTCAACTTTTTTATTTTCCTGCTTTTAATTTTACGATTATCCGAAGAAAATATATTTGTACGCATCAACTTTTGATTAAGGTGTAAACTTTTTACTTAATTAAACTTAGTTATTACCTGTTGTAAGCTACTTTAATTCGAAATCCACAAAATCTTCCTTGTGGCTGATCCATATTACAAATATCTGAATATTTGACTTTTGTTGTTGTTAAGATTAAAAGTTCATAATCATAATTATAAAAAATTGAGTTTCACATATTAATTTCTTATTAAATATTAATTATGAAATAAATAATGAAATATTAAGGAATTCTAAAAAAACAAAAATTTAAAAATTGATCAATTTATCGCTATGCAAAGCAATGACTACATAAAATTAAAATTGTTAAAATATTTTACTGATTATAATCACTGATAGAAGAAACAGAATGTAAGCAAAATACCTTCAGTGGAAATATACGATGTAGATAATGTTGAAGCTGATGATACTGACGATATTGTACTTGAAGGTACAGATGTAGTCGTAGAATATTCAGATTCTGCTGTAAGTGTAATTTCATTTTTGGTAAAATAATTTGTTGTCGAGAGAGGTTTATTAATCCGCAAATCCAAAGGTTTTCCATCGTTTGCAGCAAGTAAGCACTTCAAAAATTAATCCTTTTAAAATTATAATAAATTATCATAAAAAATTGATTTGGTTTTTAAAAAAGAAAGTAATCATATTACTACACTTTTTTAGAATTTCATGCGCTGTCAGTGGAACAAATTTTTCAGAATTAATCTAATAGCTTTTATTAAAATAATAATTCACTTTATTCTATTGCAAAAAGAAATGAAGTATGTAGAACTGGTTATAAATTCCAAAATTAGCTAACATTTAAAAAAAAAAAAGATTTGCTAATGATATTATTCCACATCAAAAGTTATTTTATTATGTAAATAATTATTTGTATGAGAGGTCACATTCTGTGGTATTCTTGCGCAAGTATTGCTAGTCTCGTCTTGATATCGAGACACAGGTCGCCGGCAAAGTTCAAGTGGAAAGTTACACGTAAATGGCTTGCAATCACGTAATGCAACTATTGACCAATTACCATCAGAAAGAAATTCTTCGCCTGTGCATTTTGTTTAAAATTTATCTAATTCAAAATAAAAATGATAATAAAAAGTATGCATATTTGTGTATTTTAAAACTGCGAAAAATTCATATTAATATGCCTATACATATTTAAACAATTAATACATCACGTCATGCACGAATATATGCAAATATATCCAAATTATGTTTTTCTATAAAAATATTCTAAATATAAAATCAATTTAAAACAAAAGCATGCGAAGATTCCTTAAACTTCTCATACATACACTGAAGAATAAATAATGTGTGTGTAGTTTAAAAAACTAAATACTAATAATACTTATATCGACCTCACTAGTATTCAAAAATGAGCCAAATTCTAGAATTATTCAAAATATTTGAATTGAAGCGTGAGAAAATTTATTTGAAACAAAACTAACATTCAACATATTCAAATAAGAATTCGAGAAGTGAATCAAGATTTTCTGGGAACTGAGATGCATATACATTCCTTATCAATATCGTTATCATTATTGTTGTAATCCACAGCATTGATATCATTGTTCTTATCATTGTCAATATCTTCCGGAAGTGATCATTATCAAAAATACCAGGAATAATTGATAAAATTATTGACTTTTTCCACCTATACAAAATGTTCTCAATTTACAAACAATGAATATTAATTAATAATTCTCGATAAGTGTTGATTTATTTGTGGGTTAGTTAATTGACAAAAAAGTAGACAAGTGGATAGGTAGTTTGAATAAAACTTTTTCAACGTATATATGAAGGTGTGTTTGTCTGTTTATGTGTCATAAAGTCTTCTTAAAGTATCCAATAAATTTTGTGGGTATGCGTGTGTGTCACAAAATCCTGTTTTATGTATCTAAACGTAAAGCATTCAAAGAATTGTATTATTACTTATAATCATCAAAACATTAGTTATTTTGTCTTTTATTGGGTAAATAATCTTATTTATAAGTGATTATAATAGATAAAGACTGCATAAAGCTATCCCCTTAGGTTTAATAAGCATTTTGTCAATCGCAAATATTCCATTATCAATAATAAATTAATTTTATTTAATTAAATAAATCATAACTAGTTATTATTGAATTTCAATTTTAACATTTGCATCACATATTTTATTCAAATTAATTTCTCTATTTAACTTTCTATCGAACAAGTTTGATTTTAATTATTTTTAAGTGACCCATTAATCTTTTGCTCAATTCATTTTCATTCAAAAAGTTTTCTAGTTGATAGTGATGAATTTCACAAGGATCACTTGGATAGATAAGTCTAAGGAAGAAGAAACTATTTAAACTGAATAAGACGCGCATCCACTATTAAAAAAATGTACTGTCTTTGACGTAATCAAGACATTAGAACTGTGACTATCGTGGACAATTGATAATTAATAACGATAATAATCAATATTAATAACAATAATAGTAATGATATTAATATTAATAATAATAATAATAATAATAATAATAATAACAAACCGACAGCTGCAACAAATGATGATAATAATCGCTAAAATGTTACATTTGAAAACATTTTGATGTTTATTTTTTGCAGCACATAATCCATCACTTCAATTTTTCGCTGGTATCAAATTTTTATATAATGAATGAATTTTTGAAGCCTTGCCTGAAATAACAAAGTCGAGCGAATTTTCGAAAATTAATTGGACAGTTTTTGTGCTATTTTCTGTGACCAATGTTAGCAATGATTTTTTTTTGCAATTATAATTTTTGACTCTTTCTTATTTAACAAATAATTTCAAAGACATCCTTCTACTCATTAATACTTGCCAGAAAATAGTTCATCTACTTCAACTTTCTCTCAGAGAAACAATTTTCCAGTTTGTAATCATTCACAAACCGGAAAGTATTCGTTTCCTAAAAGTTTAAATCACAAATCTTGATTTTTTTGAATATCTAATTTCGTTTGTAGCATAGTTTAACATTCGATTTAAAAGTTTATAGTTAACTATTAACTTTCTAAAATTATAAATGAACCAAGTACTGATTTATTCAGCGAATTTCAAAAAGTGTTGCAAAGTAAGAAGAATTAAAAATTTTTCATTTTGATTGCTAAAAAATACCAAAGTTACCATAACTTACCTTGCTTGTTACAATTATATGATTAAATAAACCGTTAATGACGGTTATCTGATTAAATACGATCATTGAAAAGAGTAAAAAATTGCATAATTCACAATATAATTTAAGTATTCAAATGAAGTATTTAAATATTCGTTACAAAATTTTTTCCCCTAGCTTATGAAAGTATTTGATAGATTTTATTTAAATAATAAATAAATCATGAATATTAAATATTGAATTTTGATACTATTTTATTTACATATTTTATGAATATAAAATTTTTCTCACTATTTCTGATTTATTTGCAAAAATGAAATTTATAGCCTTTATAAAAGTGGTATATTATTAGAGCGAAAAATGAGTAAACGAAAGTAAAAACTTTTCATTTGAAAAATTTTTGCTACTTCAATTCAACTATTCGTTATAGAATTTTTTAATCAATTCGAGTCTTACCAAATTTTTCAATAAATATTTTTATTTAAAGAATTTAAAACTTTATGAATCACAGTCATAGTTAGTTGCTTTATTTGCACTAAAAAAGCTTACTTATAAAAAAATTTGCAAATGTAAAACAGGTTATTGCCATAATAGTCGACGATTATACTTCAACTTATGAACAATTTTGCGCTTTCACACAAAGTCTTTTTATTTCTCAAATAATATGCCATTTGTTGTAGAACAATTTGTAAGCAGGTTTTTAAAGAAGATACTGTTCTGTTCTACACTTTATTATAATATACTTGGAAAAATTCCTTTAGAAATCAGAAATTGGTATATTAGAATATTCACTCCACAAATTTCACTGTCCAATATGAATTGCTTGTTGATGACCATCTGCAATACTCAGTAATACATGCAACAATTCATATATCATAAGTTTAATATGCTTCAAAAAATAATCTAAAATAAAAAATGCAATTTCTGTCCTATTAAACTCAAATTTAGCTAATAGAACAAGCATTTCAGGATCAGTAAGTCGTTCTATGCTTAATAAAACTTTCTATGCTATTTAATGACGATAATTCTTTACAATTTTAGATTTCAAAAGCAATTTAGATATGTTAAAATATATCTACTAGTAATACAACTTATCAAATATTTCCATCCTCTCACTTGCATAAATTTCTTTCTCAAACACACTGAATTATTAATTTATACATCACATCTCCCAACGATTGACGAAGTGTTTTCTCAAGCATCTGAAAAAATTCCTAAACTTTCGAACCAAAAATTTAATAAATTTCGCATTTATTTCATAGTTTCCTTATTTTAAAATTATAATATTATTTATCCAAGAAAGTGATGACAGTAAAAATGTACATCACGGCTTCATAAATTAATATATCTTTGTGAGATCTGATAAAATTACCTCTAAAATTAATACTTTAACAAACTTACCATTTCGATATATTAAATTTAAAATCTATTACTCTACACATAAATGTTTCAAAGAAATTAAAAACCAAATTTGTTAGAAATGATTTTTAAATAAAATTATAAACCTGTATAATCTATTGAACTATTTTTACTCACAGTCTAAGATTACTTTTTTACTTTTATTTACTCTTTTTTCTCAGTCATAAACTTGTTTTTTATTAATCGCAATTTGATTGTATCGTTTACTCCATAAACTCGTATTTGAATAATTACTTCATCTTATTACAACAAATATAGAAGAAGACAGGATTGTTTGAAAATTTGCAAGAAATATTTGTTGCAGAAAACTATTGAAAAATGAACCAATAAATTAAATCTTAGCAAATAAATGTTGAAACTTTAATGCGAAACTTAAATTAAGAGGTCTTACTTACTTTACTCTTACTTATTACTTTATGAGCTTTTAGTGGTACTTAAAAAATGAAACAAAATACTTGTGGTTTAATTAGAACAAAATTGTTTAAAATACAAAAGATAGCAAGCAGTAAGAAAGCACAAGCATTCTTAATCTGGCAAAAGCACCGAAATTATTTTATGTATACGTGTATATATGTCTCTTGCAGTGTTTACTAGTGATAAAAACTTTATCTTATCAAACATCGTGAAATTAAAGTCTTAATCCATCACATCTCTTCGAAAATCCCACTACAATACTTTCAATTCAGGTTAGAAAAGAGACTACGAGTCTTACAACGAATACAATTGCAGTTCGTTCTTATTATTTGGGGTCAATTAGCTAAAATATTCCGAGACTATTAGTCGAAAAAGAAAAAGGATTGTAAAATTAGAAGAAAGAGTGAAGAGAATCAAAGAATAAAAGTACTTTTTAATAACTTTAGTTAATTTTGAAAAATTTTTTGTATTTGATCAGATTAAAGCAATAATTTAAGATTATAAGCGGTAGAAATAATGAATCCAATTAAAAATAATGAAAAAATAAAAATTATTGCAAAGAAATAGAAACAATTAGATACAGCAATAACATTAGATGAATTGTGTCGAAAAAAAAGTTATAAGTGAGATTACTAACAAAGAAAAAAGTTCGCATTTGTGATAGTGACTTGTAGCATTTTGAGCTATGAACCTGGTGAAGTTCGTATTTAAAAATATGTCATATTATTTGTGTCATGCAGTTTCTGATTTTAATTAGTTATAGTGGGTTGGTTTCTTGACAGAAATTTAGTGGTTAAATGTAGAAGAATTCTTGTGTCATACAGATTCGGAATACTCAGTTGCAGTTGGGCCCAATTAGGAAATTTGTTTTTTAAATCTTCAAATTTTTGGTTAAGATTAGTGAAGTAAAGTAACGATTTTTTTACTCCGTATTTGTCGATTTATTTGAAAGAGTAAAGCTTTAGAGTTCATTTGAAATTATTTATCCAAGTACAGGAAGTTAGAAAATTGGGATAAAAGTTGTTTATTTTTTGGACGATTCAATTTTTATCTATTTTATCTTTTATCTTGCAAAATAGCAAAAGGTATCTAGTTTTCAAATGAATATTAATGAAGTTAATTTAGTTCGGTTAGTTCGTTTTTGACTTTATTGGAGTACTGTTTTGTTATAATTGTATTGAAGTGATAATGTGATTGAGTTTCTGATAGCTTTACTTTTGTCTTTTCCTAAATTTATTATTACGCATTAATTTTGTTTATAGGATCTCTTGTTAGGTTCATCAGAGTAATGGAGCATTTACAAGCTTTGATTGATCCAAGCAAACAGTTTGCCAAAGACTCGATTAGGTTGGTCAAGCGGTGTACAAAACCAGATCGGAAAGGTATGGTCTCGTTTACTTAGTTTTTTACTGTTATGATCTTCAGTTGTATATCGATTTACATAGAATTACAAATGGTCTTATTTTCGGTTATCTTTATTCTTTTTGGTGCATTTCCAATAAGTTACACATTAAAATTTTGTCTAGTATGAAAGCTTTTAAAAGTCATATTACTTAAATATATATATTTTTTGAAATATGGGGACTACTATTTCGTGATTCACAATAAATAAAGAAAAAATTGAGATTATTGACAAAAAAGATCGAAATACTATTTTGTTTTGACTATTAACTTGTTTATTTTCATAAATCCATTTTATTTTTGCTCCAGAATATCAAAAAATCGCTGTGGCGACAGCAGTTGGATTTGCCATTATGGGTTTCATTGGTTTCTTTGTTAAATTGATTCACATACCAATCAACAACATTATTGTTGGCGGATGAGTGATAAATGTGTACACTTTGATTTTAAATTATTTTCCTCTGATTTAGTATTAATGACAATCTGTGATTATCTTTACAAGTGCTTCATATCGTTTGCATTCTTGAATGTTTATTACTATTATATGTTTGTAATTACCCAAGTTTTTGTTGTGCAGTAGTAGACTTATGATCGTTAATGTTTCAGTGTTCACCTAATTCTCATATTTAAGTTGAATATTTAGTCTGGATTTTTTCAAATTTAGTATTTATAATCTAGACTATTTGAATAAATTGAGTTTCAAATTCTATGTAAGAATCGACGAATAATTTTGAGATGTTTTTCTTTTTTTTTCACTGTACGGTAAAGATAAAGTATCAGTTAGAGCCGAAGCTTACATTCTTTATTCTTATTCAGCAAGTGTACTGTTATCATAACATGGTTGACTTTGCAGAGTCACTTAGTTCATGATAATTTGTGACACAAATTCTCTCTACTTATTTACTCTAGAGGTGAAAAATCCGTATTCCGTTATACGACTATGTACAGTGTATATCATGAACCGTTGTGAAAAAATAGTTTGTAGTTGGATCAATAAGTTTTGAAGCAATTTAATGGTGTTCACTCTTTGTTGAAAGAGAAATTGCTTTTCTGTCATTATTTTGACCATTTGAAATGAATTTCTTAAATATTATGTGAAATATGAATTATCTCTGAAAGGCATTCGTGATAATGTTTCAGGTGTATGGGGAGGCCTGCTGTGATTTGCCTTTCTGGTAAGCGGAAGTGTGGCAAGGATTTTGTAGCAAATCTGATAGCTAAACGACTAGAAGGAATAGGTTGTCGTGTTATTGTATGTGGTGTAAGTCATCCCCTAAAAGAGGAATATGCAGAATTGAATGGTATTGATGGTGAACGATTGAAATCTGATTTACTATATAAGGAGATTTATCGTCGAGATATGATTATATGGAGTGAGAAGTTACGAGAGAATGATGCTGGTTATTTTTGTAGGTAAGCAAAGAGTAAATTCATAATCACAGAGTCATTTTGTTGATTTAATTCCACTGAGCAATTTATGTCGGAAAATTTTGCAAATTCATGATGTTAAGTGAATTTGAAAAAATAAAAGCGCTACTATTTGAGAAAAGTTTTGGCAAGGTGCGATTCATTTGACGTAATTATTGTACCTGATTGTCGACGGCTTTCTGATATTGAATTCTTTAAAGTAAACTGTGGTTCTCGCATACGGTTAGTTTTTTCTTATTCTGGGTGTTGTCACTACAGATTATTACTAATGTAAACTTTCAAGTTCTTGGAACATCACTGGACAGTTTTCTGCAAACTTTTTCGAGAATGTAGTTGAAATATTTTAGCAGTTTAATATACTAATTTGCGAATTTCTGCAGATTAGTGCGTATTGAATGTGCGTTACCGATTCGAAAAAAGCGTGGTTTTGAATTTATTGAAGGCATCGATGATCAAATAACAGAATGTGGTCTTGATGAGTATGATGGATGGGATATTATCATTAATAATGATATTCCAACTGTAAATGAAAGTCTACCTTCTACTTTAGAGACTTTCTTAACTCGACTTTCTTGTGAAATCATTAAAATGTTAGGTAACTAGTGGTTTATATTCATTCGAATAATATTTATGATGCTTTCTAGATTTCTAGTTCTGTACATACTAATGACAAATAAAAGACAACACTTTGTACTAAAAATATAAATTGATTTATGTTGAGATTGAATTATAAGATCGTATCATGGATTATTTAAAAATTGTATTATTTATATCAGGTATCAAATTTCAAAAAAATACGGAGATATTGAAACAAGTTTTTTAGTTGACTAAAAATTTGCAGTTAAATATTTTTATAAGAGATCCAATTGTCAAACGATAGGGATATGAAAGTAATAATTCGTCATGCTAAAATTTGCGTCAGAAATGAAGAATATTCATCAAGAGGACCATCGTTCTACTTTTTTATGACATTATACTCGAAAACAATTATTGGTGATATCCGTGTTTAGTTTTAATTATTTTGATCTAAAAAAAAAGACTTCGCAGCGTTTTTTAAAATCTTATGATTATAATCTTATTAATAACTTTGTAAGAGTAACTTTATGCAACCTGTTTAAAAAAAATACTTGTAAAAAAATTTGCAATTAAACCACTGTCATCATCGTTTTTTTGAACTAGAAGGGCAACTTTTCTTTGATTTATAAAAATTTTGATATATAACAAGGCAAATATTAGTAAAATTTAGAAAAGATTCAAAAAAATTCTATAGGATATAAGTATTGGCTAGAAATGGGTAGTCATAGTTGTTTTGCTTAGTTTTGTTTCACCAAATTCTTCAGCTAAAAGATAGATTGTTACTTCTGACTGATGTTTTAACATTGTTTTCTTTTGTTTTTTCATTTTTTTTTTTTGAAGAAATCGAAAAGAGATCTGAAGCACTGATAGCATAGTAAGAAGGGACTTCAAGCATTCATTCATTTATTTTTTTACATAAGAGTATTTCAGACTATTATTAACGTTATCATTATTTTACTATTATTATTGTCATCATATTTGATGCATACCACGTTGTTAACTATCACAATTTTTTATTTTCCATAATAATAAATATCTTTGTTAAGCACTTTATGAAAGCCTTTTCAGTATGTAAAATTTGAAGTACTTTTTTGCTTAATTTCTTTTTTTAGCCAAGTTTGTGCATCGATTATAACTAATATTTCAACTAACGAAGGCGTCCATAAATCGCTGCATTTATTCGTCTTTTTGGCTCAAGAAGCAAACTTTCTGATTTGGTGATGTCAAATGTCCCAATTTCAGGTTATTTTTTTCGATCTAAATTTTGTATTAAAACTTTACAATAGACTGTTTGAAGGCTAAGTTAGTGATTAAGTAGTTTTGAGGGAGAACTGAAAATAGAATTGGAATGTGTCGAAGATATTTGGCAAATTAAGTTGAACAAACGTATAAGTGCTTATTAATATAGTTTGACACTGATTTTGTTGTTTTCAATGATTCCTCTGGCTTTGTCAACCTTTATTTAGGTATACTTTCATAAAAAACAAAGTCTTGAAAGCGAAAGTATGTCTGTTTTTTAGTTTTCAATAGATTTATGCAGTTTCATTGTTATTTACTGTTTTGTGCTGTACTGAAAGATTTTGGTATTTACTGTAGGTTAATTTGATTTAATAACTTTGAAATAATCAAAATTGCGACGCTTTATTGAATGACACGTAGGAATTGTCGATAGAATCTAGTTAGATTTAAATGATCTAGTAGAAAGTAACTTTATATAAAACGCATAATGAAAGTCACAAAGTAATCATTTTCCCAGTTTTACAGTATATTAGATTCATGACTTCTTATTTAGTATATGTAGTTGATATTGAAATTTGATTTAACTTATTCTAAAATTAAAGGTAAATAAGGCAGAAATTAAATCTTGGTTATTGTTTTTGCATTTAAAAAATGATAAAATTTCGAGCGGAAATAGTAAAACTAATTTGAATCCTGTCAATGCTTTATATATTTCGAAAGTTGTAGAATGTAAGGTTCTAGAATTTTAATTATTATTTTAGTGAGATAAAAATAAACCCAGCTTTGTATTATGTTCTTTCAGCAGGTGTTGAGTAAATTTAGTGAAATTTTAAAATTTTAGAACCAGGATGAGCACTATGAAAAAATTGAAGTTGCAGTACTCATTTAGCGAATGTTAATTTAAGATGAAAATTTTTTATAGGCTGAGGACAAGAAATTTCTACTGCATTTAGCTTTTAAAAAATCTGTAAAAAGGATGGGATTATTCTCTTAATCCATAGATTTTCTTATTTTATACACTTGAAGAGATGGCGCTTGCAAATACGAATTGTTTTTTTGTTATTAAATAAACCCTTAAACATCTAATGTCTTGAGTTTATGCTATTCAACCAAGTATGTTTTGGATTAATTTGTCAGTTTAAAAAAAATGACTAATCGTGGAAAGATTTGGGAACTTGACAATCATATCTTTGATTGGATGAATAATGAGATCACATAGTTAGCTGGTGAGATTGTTTCATGATTATTTTACTTTTAAATCGGTCCCGAGAAAAGTTTCACAGTTCTTTGACTATAGGATGTTCATTTTGGTTGGGAACTGTAGAATGTTCTGGCTATTTAATTTATGGTTTATTAGAAAAATATGGCATCAAATGGGTTACTGAAAAAATAGTAAAAAACAACTGATATGAATTTCCCCTTAAGATGCTACAAGCTATATTTCGATTTACCAATCTTACCAACAAAAAAACTTTACGAAAGTTTAATTAACAATTGAGTTAATTTGGTAAAAGTCATGTAGGACGTGTAACTGTAGAGTAACTAAATTTCAGGAGCACATAATCCGTCACCATACCTTCGACGTTACCGACTGCCAACAGTTAATTCTAGCGCAACAGTAGCAGCCTATGAAGAATTACTAAGTCCTGTTGATAACTGCGCAAAATTAGCATATATTTCAGCGCTTAATTGCCAAAATAAGGTTGTAAGTAGGCAGAATCTCATAATTTTTCTTGAAAATATTTTTTGCTTAAATTCTCTAAAAGGAAAGGAAAGCTTAAGATACGTATCCCAGCTCGTTTTTAGCTTTCATACTATTGAATTCACACTTTTCTAAGCATTGATTTTGTATTTTCTTTAAAAAAATTGTTTGTTCCATTCTGAAAATTGCATTCGTTTGCTTAAATTTTTGCAATTTGTGACACTAATTTGCATCTCAATTCCTTGCATTTTCTTTGATTAATTCACAGCAGCACATGATTACTTTTATTTACATCAAAATTTTCCCTCAATTTTTTCATACTACAGGAAGTAAAATTTTTATAATCAAAACTGTGGCATTTTTGCTGAACACAATTGAGCAAGCTTTTTTCCTATTGAATTTTCCACTTGTTCTTCTCTAAACGTGTAAGTTTTTGTAATTTGCATTTTCAGACTTAATTTTTAGCAATTTTGCATTGCCAAACCAACATCACCCAATATGGACAATATGCCACCTCATAATGACCCTAATAAGCTTACCACCGATCAAGCAAAATCATTTTTGACCTCTGGAACTCTCTTCAAGTTAGTTGATTGAATTTAGATATTACATTGGGATCATTAGTTGTTTTTGTTTTGTCAGCAGTTTTAATAACGTGCTAATTATTTAATTGCTCAGTAACAGGAATAATGTACCATTTAAATAAAGGTTACAATATTTTATCACAAATAAAGAAAAAAATTTTTATTAATGAAGCCAAAAAAATTTTTTAATTTTTATACAATTAATATGAAGCAGTTGAAAACAGAAATAACATATTTCTGTTTTCATATTAGTATGCATTTATGCCATTATACCAGCTCTGTAATAATGATGCCGCATGCAAATTACTACTTGAAATTGAACTAATATATCAAAACAGAAAAAAAATCAAATTTTCAGTTAAAGTAGTATTACACGCAAGCACTCAAGAAAAAATCTTCTAGATCAATGACAAATTGCAAGATGGATTATTTATTTATTATTAGTATCATTTTTATTTTGATGTATTCAAAAAAATATTAAAAAATTTTGTTTTAGTATTTTTTCTTAAAAATAAATAACATGTAAAGGTATATGATAAATTATCACTTCTTGCTAGCAGTTAGATGTATCGAGAAATGCTGTATTTGAGAAAGTACCATCACAGTCAGTAATAAAAGGCTGCTACACATTACCAGTTTTAAAAAATTATCTTTATTCTGCTTATTAAAATTCCAAGTTACAAGTAAATGATTGAGTGTTACACCACCAGAAACGGTAATTACTGTAAATTATAGAAATTCGACTCCACTGGATCGAGGAAATCCATGGATATCATCCAATAAAAACTCTGCTATAGATTTCGAATTTCGATTTGTTGCTACAGAATTGAAAAAGAGAAGCGATGAGTACGATACAATTATGAGTGATTTAACATTTAATGAAGGAGCAATCATCAATGAAGCATCTGAGGAAAGTAATTAAATGTATACACATTGATTCATTAATTTATAATGCTTGGAAATGATCCATTAATACTTTCTTCGAGTAGTAAGTAAGTGATCGTTTATTCCTCAGCAGCTTTTAATAATTTTTTCCAACTTCACTTTTGTAACACAGGTATATTTACAAAGTTTTATTGCATGACAAACTGGAATTGTATAATTTTTTACTACTTTAGTAGTATGAGTAATGACAGTAATATTTTTTACAGTTTAAATCCGATGTTACAGATTTTTTTAAAAACTAATCAAATAAATGGTTGTAGTAATTACGAGAGTAATTTAACAAAAAACAATAAGTTCCACATTGTCATTAATAACGTTGCCCAATTATTTCTATTAATACTAACAATATTTTTTTCTATAATTTTCCACTTCGGCGGCAAAATGCTAAATGAAATGTTTTATGAATGAAAATGTGGAATATACTACTACTTTACAATTTTAATCTAATATTGTACAAAATGTACTTCAACGAAATGGAAAAGCAAAGCGATGTTGAGAATCATAAATTAATGGCAATATGTGAAAAAAAAATACTGAAAATAAACTATGTCTTTTTATTTGCATTTTAGATTCTAGCGTTTTGACAAATTATTTTTTAGTTATCAGTTGCAAGATAAACCAAATTGTTATGTTAGTAAAGGCAAACTGTAATTTTAGTTAGTAGTGCATAAACTTGACAATAATTCGAGGTTTTCCAGTATATCTCATTCAAAATTGCATGCTAAGGTTACGATTACAGTCGTTTATCATCAGCAAATATCTAAGTGCTAGCGTCGTTGCTGCGACCAGCAGAATATATTTTATTGTTTGGCTTACGAATTGCTGTTGAAAGAGGCTGAAATAGCGGTTTGCGAGATCTTACAGTAACCTGACTAGTTTTTACCGTAACTGCTGATGTTGGTGCAGTTGTGGTGGGACATACGCTGAATGGTTCTTCACAAGGACGCGATTCGTAACTTTTTCCACTACAACCGCTAGTCAAATATGAATCTTCGTAATGGCAAACTCTAGTTCTAATTTGCTTTCCACAGAAGCAACGCTGCCATTCAGTCCATCCTGACCAGTTGGACACTGAAAATAAAAGTTTTATAACTGACAGTAGCCATCATATTTATTTTCAAAATCGAAAGATTTTTCGAATTGTGCAGAAATGAATAAATATTTTTGAAGTTAAAATTTTAAATTTTTTGATTCAGTGACGTAAATTAAGTCATTTAAATTAAAGATAAATAAGCCGAACATGGAAACAGTTTTTAAGAAAGACAACTGCTAAGATCGGCATTTGCATGAACCCCAAAAATTAATACCGATCGCTTGCTCAATTTGCGAAAATAAATGACTGGAGAGGAGTTAGAGGTCACAACTCACATGATTTCTCGTTAATAGACAATAAAATCAGCCTTGACTGGTCAATTACTATCGGAGTTGTTGTTGATAGAGGTGATGAAGTTAAAGGTCCTTTCGGTACTAAATTTAGATTGATCGCTTTTTCATATGCATTCATCTTATTCCTCTCATCAGTTATTTCCTAAACACCTCAGATTCTAACTATACTGAGAAGAAACTTGAATAAATCGATTAATAAACGAAAAGAATTGGTATCCTTGCTTTGCAATATCTGTCGAAAAAATAGAATAAATTATGATAATATCGATGATTAATATATTCATGATATTTCGTTGAATATTTAGTACTACCTAAAGACATTACTATTACATTGAGTTACCTTCAAAGCGGGCATTTTTTTCAACTCTACCAATTCTGTTTTCATTTTAGAAACTTTTGCACTACGTGTTACCTAATGTTCTAAAAAATTTTAGATTCAATTAAACGAAAAAAGAAAGCAGTAAAAATTTTAAGTACTATTTAACCACATATTAATTCAAGTTACAAGTTACAGTTTGAAGGCAATATCAGGGATAAAAATCTTCGATTTTACTAGTTGAATTTATGATTCAGTAGTCTTAAATAATCGCGAAGATTATCAATTCAGTAGTTAGCTGGAAACATCATTACATATTACGTTTCGTTATGTAGCTAAGAGTCACAAAATTGATACCTGGGGATGGATTTCAGATAATGGTTTCGCAGTCGTACGATTCAAATTTTCTAAATTCTTCAGACCAAACTTGGATTGAATTTCTGATAGCACATCACTGCCGATTTTTGCATCAGGAAATTTATTTGGCTAAAAATCACAAACCTTAAAAATTTGAAAATTAAATGTACATAAAAGTTGCGAAAATATTACTGTTAAATTTGTAAAACTATATCAAAAAACGCCACAGAATTAAAAACGTGAACTACGTAGTAAAAGTTAAATAGTAGTAACATTATCACTTTAGATTAAAGGTTTTTTTCAAGGATATTTGTCAGTCAGATCAAGAAGACTAGAAGTGATGCAATAAATATTTGAAAACGTGAGTAAAGTTCAACTTTTATTACTACTAGGTCCGATCAAATAATAATTTCTTGACTGATTCATCTAAAATCTTAGTCACCTCATAAACACTAGGATTCTTATCATCTTTTTTGTCAACAGCATTGGAAATCTGCTCCAACAACATGGAAACTGCTTTCGCTGTATCTGGCTCTGTCTTATTCTTGTTAGACTAAATTCACTTTAATTACTTGACTTTATTTTATAAACTTACTCAAAAATATTCTTTGTTTAATAAAAAATATTTATCAGTTAACCATCAAAATTAACTGATTTTTCAATAATCAATAATGCATGTGATCTATCAAAAGCTTTTCGTAAAAACTAAAGGAAATAATACGTTGAATAGCAAAAAAAAGGGAGTTATATTCTTATAAGTATTACTAACACGTTCTACTTTTAATAGAATTCGGAGAAAAACAGGAAGAAGATCGAAAATTTTTAACAAGAGTTACTAGCTAATCACCTAGATCACAACTAATTCAATTCATGTGATCAGAATCATAATTATGTAGAGATAAAAAATAGTATTTTTCTGGTGGAAATAAGATAAATTATTCTTACCGCGCATAGCATACCTCTTTATGATTCTTAACTTCACCAGAGTGATGCACTCTTCGGTCTAATGCGTCAATTCGATGCATGAAAGTAGCTTCTTCAAGATCATGCTTGAAAGCAGCACCTTTCAGAGTAGTTTCTGGCGTTCCTTGAACTTCTCCTCTATTTGCAATTTCTTTCATGAATTTTTATTTTTGCAGTTACTTATATATTTCTCTTCATTTCCAGTACTGTATTTAATATTTTGCTAGCATAACTGACTGTTTATGTTCAATTTTAACTCTACGCCAAATATTATTGTTTAAAATTAAGTTTGAATTTGTTGCAATTCAGATATCACTAATGAATGATTTGTGCAAAAATTTGAAAAAATGTAAATGAGAACTCACAAGCGATCTTTATCAATTATTCGTTGTTGGTACTGTTCGTTGATATTTTTGATAGGAATATTACTGGTTTTCACGGCTTGCAAATTTAACAAGGTAATATTCGGAAAGTGCAGATCTTTTTGGGCTGTTCCATCATCAGTTAGCATGAATTCTTCCCACTGTAATGCTTTTGCTGTAGGTGCAAGCGATTTGTATATTATGTTTTCCGATGTTTTTGATATTCCTGATATTTCTGCAGTTCTCGACGTTGTTGCTGTTATGGTTGTAGTTGTGGTTGTAGCGGTAGTCGATGTTGTTGTTATGGCTGTTGTTGTCGGCGATGAGAATGATGATGATGATGATGGAACTGTAGGAAGTGATGCTTGCAAATTATTTAAAGCTGACATAGATGAGAAAGATGGCAATAAATGTGTTCCGTTTTCAGGAAGGATTATATTTTGGCCTGATGTTGCAGGTAATACTTGCAATGGTACCATCATTTTCGGTGCATTGGTAACAAGAAATGCAGTTGTAGTCGTAGTTGTATTAATATATGAAAGCCAAGAATCACTTGATGGTACTTGCACCGGAAATTTTTGTGGTTGTGGTGCATTATTTAAAAACAAATGGTTCTGTTTGGTTTCAATATGTTGCACTGAATTTTCGGAAGATATCTCGGAAGGAGTAAATGATGTGAAAGGATGTAACTGTAACGAATTATGCTCTTGCTGCATCATATTTCCTGCTGCAGATGAAGGAAAGAGTTGAATAGGATGCATTGAATGTCCCTGATGTTCTACGGATTTGTTTGATACTTGAAGAAACTGAAGTGTTTGATTGCTTAGATTTGCTGGAAATTGCAACTGCGATTGTACCGCTGGTGGTGACGGCAAAGGGAAAGCAGATTGAAAAGACGGTGTTTGTGATTCTGGAAGAGATGATGGATTTAGTTGAGTAACGACTTCTGCATGTAATGTAGGAAAACTAGGTACCGATGGTGATTCCATAGCGAATTTTGAAGAATCTGCTGTTGCAAGTATGGTTCCAGCCGAGTTCTTGATAGCTGTTCGTACTTCTGTCTCCGAATATTTCTCTACTGATTTCTTATCCAATGTTAAATTACTATCTGCATTCAATACTTCGCTTTGTTTTTGTTGTTGCTGTATTTCATATTGTTGATTTTGTTGACCAATATGTTGCTGTTGCTGCTGAAACTGCTGTTCTCGCTCTTTAATATATTGTTGTTGCTGTTGTTGTTGTTGTTGTTGTTGTTGTTGCTGCTGAAATTGCTGTTGTTGTTGCTTACTATATTGTTGTGGCAATTGCTGTTGTTGTTGTTGGCTATGTTGTTGTTGTTGTTGTAGGCTGTGTTGTTGATGTTGTTGGCTATGTTGTTGCTGCTGTTGTTGTTGCAACTGCAGTTGTTGTAGGCTATGTTGTTGATGTTCGCTATGTTGTTGTTGTTGCAATTGCTGTTGTTGTTGTTGTAGGCTATGTTGTTGATGTTCGCTATGTTGTTGTTGTTGTTGGCTATGTTGCTGTTGTTGTTGCAATTGCTGTTGTTGGCTGTGTTGTTGTTGTCGTTCGCTATGTTGTTGTTGTAGGCTGTGTTGTTGATGTTGTTGGCTATGTTGTTGCTGCTGTTGTTGTTGCAATTGCTGATTCCTGTCAATATTTTGTTGCTCCTGCATATGCTGCTGATGTTGTTCGACATCTAGCTTCTGCTGATTATTCTGTAGTTGCTGCAATTCTTGGTTATCTGAAATTTCATAAATCTCCATTTTGTTATACTTTTAGAACCTATTAATGAAAATAACATTTAAAAATGTTTATTTATTTGCATAATATTCAAAATTGATTAATTTTGAATAACTTTATTTACTGAATTTCGATACCGCTAATGTTATTATGGTCAGTTCAAATGAACTCAGGGCCTTACTGATTTGAGGTTGATGGGACAGTAGTTGTTGCTGTAGTGAAAATAACGGTGCGCTTTGCTGAACAATTTTCGATAATACTGGCGCTGAAAATTTATATGTATCAGCTAAATGCTATAAATACTATCAATAGTAACTTGCCAAGGTTCTTGCTCAACCACGGCCTAATCTCAATCTTTGAATTTTTTACTTCATTTTCCAATATATTTTACAGTAATATTTTGAAACGATACTTGCGTACCACTTTCAACGACAAAATTCTTTCAGAATTACAAAAAAAGAAATCTTTTCTGAATAGGCACGAAATAATATTGAAGAAGTTGAAGAGTTGATAGTTATAAGTCATTTGATTTTTTAGATTTAGAACTTCCAAACTTTGATTTTCATCAATTTTGGAGTTGCTAAATACTTTTATTTTCTATGTAAATGACAAAAAACGCCAATGAAATATTTGCTTCATACAGTAGCAGTTAAGAACAATTTTTCATTTTTAGAATAGTTACTGTAACATAGAATAAATGAATATTTTGAAAACTGATATACAGCGTCTTCAGAAAAAAATAAATATATGCATATTCAAATGGAACTATACTTGGTTCACGTCGATGAAACGGAAGCATTGGGTGGAAAGCTTTTTTCGAATCAAATGTTTTTTCGATATCGTAATTTTGAGAATATAGCTGTTTCATGGCTTCTCGTCTGTCTTCCTCCCATGGATCAACAATTTCATAATCATAATTACGTACAACACGCTGTATGGGCTTTAATTCACATTCCATAAATTCCTCAAAAACTCATTAATTTCATACTTGGCAAATAAATATATTAAAAAAATGAAAATATCACAAATATAAAATAGTCAAGTGTGAATAGAACAAAAATGTTATGATTTTTATAAGAAATGTGAAACTTACTTGCTTTTTGCCATAGCAGGAAAACCCTCGAACTGTATTACATGCACGAACACGTACACGTACATTGTTCACGCAAAATGACCACGCAGACCAAGGCGCCCATACAGAGCTAAATACTGCAAAGGAGAATTTTTAACTCAACATTTAGTCTTTAAGTGCAGTCAATTTCATAAAGAATTTAAAATTTAGTTTTCGATCTAAAATTAGTATTAATGGTTTTGAGAATGATTCATAATACCGAATCAACTAGATTATTAATGATACTAAATCAACAAATAACTTATTTGATTACTGGAATTAAAATCGGAAGTACAGTAACCATATAAAAGCCGTAAATATTTTCTTTTGTACAATTAACATAATAAAGCTCTCATACTTATATTTTCCACGCAAATGGTCTCATTTGAGCAAATACATTTTGATCTGAGTTATCCTTTTCGTAAGTAACAGTTTAATAATTCATAAACATATGTCTCATTTTAATAAAAAATTAGAAATGTTTTATAAAAAAGTGAAAGTTGCAAAAAATTAAAGAAAATGAATAAAATTTGAAATTAATAATCTTTTTGATGGTAGATATAACTCAAGTTAACACTTGCCAAGTGGACCATCGAATGGTTGCGGAGGACGTGGAGTAGCAAATCCAAGAAACTGATTCAACTTACCAGTACGTAAGCTAACAGGCAACTGCGTAACTTCATCACTCAACACTGAAACTTAACTTTGATCTGAAAATGACTTTCAAATTTTTCAAATGTTTTTTTGTTTTGCGATTAAAAATATTACAAATATCGAAATAAAGTTTTAATCATTTTTATGAGATTTTGGGAGCAAATTGTTATTGATAAATACAATAATTGCGCGAATTTCCATCCCGATCGCTAATTTAGTTAGTGTTTTTTACTTTTTAGAAATTTCATTTTTTTCTCATTTTACGATGAATCTTTATCTGTAATTCTTCCATTCACAAAATTTTTGAAAATTCTTAAACAAACTGTTGATCAAAATCTTCTTTGAATGTTTACTGTAAAAATCTTAATGAATAATAGACTACTGTTATTTTTTACAAAATATTTCAAGAAATCCGAAATATACAGAGGAATTTTTGAATTCTCGTTATCAAATGAGATAACAATTTCATTGAGAAGGTAATTCAGAAACTAAGAAAAAACTAATACGCATTGTAGTAAAGTGATATAGACTACCTTTTTACCATATCATAAAAATAATTTTAAAAATTTGTGTAGCCGATTTAGTACCAATAAGCAATAACATGAAAGAAAGCAAGTGATATGAAGCTTTTTATCATACAAAATCACAATATTTATCGTTTTACGAAAATTGGAGATTAATTGAAAAGAAAATTTTTGTAGCATAACAAATTACTGATCATACGAAGGTCAAATTTTTATAGATGATTAATACCAATTTTTTTAGTCTAAAATAATAATAAAACTATTCTATGTGCTATAGAAACTAGTTAGATCATAAATAGCGCTAGCCTGAATATTTGAACGTTTAATAACTAGCTTACAGTTTCTACCGCTTAATATTTGAATATAATATGAGAAAAAAAGAGAACCTCTGATATCAAAAGTTGATATAAACAGCAGTAATGCTAGCAAATGTTCAATAAATAGTGTCATTCGATGGAATGAACAATAATATGGAATATTTTGCTGAATCTGTAGTAATTCCACCTTCTGTAACATATTATAAAATTTGCAGAGCGAATAATCTTTATAGGATAAACAATGTATTCATTGCATACATGAATGTAAATCAACCGTTTTGTACAGTTTTGAAATGATACGGATTTAGTCAGATTAGGATTAGAACAGTTGAAAATGATATGATAATTACTGGAAAGTGTGTGATGATGATAAGAAGGGGAATAGATGACAAAAATGTTAAATTTAAAATGGTTTTACTTTAGGTATTGGACGGATCAGAGGAAGTTTAGAAAGACAATTGGGTCACTCACACTTCCAACAATTCCTTTAATGGGAAAAGAGAAGCAATTTGGCGTGAAATTTTCTGATTTTCATAGGGTAAAATATGATTTGTAAATATGGTGACAAAGATCTTGAAATCGATATACAAATAGATCAAGTACATGACTAATTAGTGGAATATTAAGGAGTTAGAAAATATCATATAATTTTAATAGTGATAGAAAATCAGATGACGATCAAGATCATGATAACAACAGTGATATGATAAATTTGATTCATTTTATCGTGTCAACTAAAATCTTAAACAAATAGTAATTGCGCATATAGCACAAACTAAACTTGTTCTACTCCATTTTGATGGTTAACATTTTTGTAAAATTTATTTTAACAAAAGGATAACTTTTCTCTCATTAAATTGTTCATTTTACATTTTCTTTTAAACTTTAAAAGATTGAAAGGAAAAAAGAGAAATATGTAATTATTTACTCTTTATAAGAACTTCTATTTCAAAGTCATAAATCATGCTATAACTTAATCAGTTTAGAAGTTTTTAAAGAATAGATATAGAATACATTACATCTATGAATTTAACGCTTACTTCACTTTCATTATTTTTCCATACACCAATTCCCAAATAAGATATTCTTCGTATGACTTTCACCTTTTGTCTTGCAAAGACATAAATCTGCCCTTTAACATTTTACTTTGGCAATTAATTCCTGAAAAAAACCATACTTCTTGAAGGGTATTCAAATAATCTTATGCACATAATAAGCTATTTTATCTTAGTGCATGAAACTCGTTTATCATAAAATTAAGTAAAAGAATGCTACCAAAAACTAGAACGGTTCATCTTCCCAAAAACTTCTACAATCAATCAAACTTTTTATGGTGGATGAATTGTCTTTATCTTGTTTGTGGATAAGTGAAGTTACAATTACTACTCCACAATGTTCCACTATTTTCTGTGTTGGAAAAATGTTTGTCGAGCAAAAAAATACTTGAGATAGTGCAGCAATGAAGAATTATTATTTTATTCCAAACAAAAATGACAATTATTTTTTTCTTGATCAACAAATTAACAAAACAATATGTCAGCAAATGAGAGAAGTTTCAATAAACTAAATAATTTAACCCGTTCATTTGTATATTTACTTTCAAATCAATGTTTTACAAATCTCGATGAAGACATCTGAAAAATATTTTTCCACACATCTTTGTCAAGACTTTTCGTCTCTGCCAAACTATGTACATATAATTTTTGTGCTGTTTTCTTCACTATAGCAAAATTAATTTTGAAGAAAGGATAATTCTATTTTCCATTAAATCACAGATAAAGTAAAGTAAAAACTGAATATCTAATAAATTTCTTAGCTACTTCATTTCCAAATCAATCTCAGGTTTTTTTATCTTCACAAGTAATAGTGAAATTTTTTTATCCCTCACATCTATTTTTGAAACTAAATTTGAAATTACGCCAAATGTTGGATCACAATTGGTTTTCTACGTTCCAATTTCTTTTCCTTCGAGGAAATTTTCGACTTCTTTTTTCAGACGACCGAATTCATCACTGTTATATTTCGTAACCCAGGTAAGTAGACGTTGTAATGATTCAAAGTCATTAGCTTTAGCTGCAAAAAAACAAAAGTCAATGACTTTTATTTGTAAAAACCGTTAATGTTATCAAAGCAGAGGCTTGAAAATCATAGTGAAATATATTTTATCTTTGACAATAAGAACAAAGAAATGAATCATTCAAAAACAATTAAAAAAAGTGTAATTGGGACATACTTGCCAATTCGAACCAAACATTTTTCACTACGTGAGTAACTTCCTGCAATTGTTTCACATCGGCTTTAAATTTTTTTTTTGAACGCACCTCGAATTTCTGCATACAACGAGGTTGCCAAATTGATAAAAGTGATATTAGAAAATTCTTGGGATTTGATACCTGAAATCTGTTTACTTAAAAAAATTTACTCTTTACAGCATCAAGCTCTTTTCCAAAATAATCATCATGACTGAGTAAAAATACATTTTGCTATATTACATTCATAATTGGCGAGGGAACTGTTGAATTTGTTTTTGAGAACTGACATCGCAAGCTCTTTTGTGAACGAGGAATATTAGTTTCCTCTAGTATAGAACTTGAGAAAACTGCAGCGAAAAGCTCGATATGAAATAAATTTTCCTGAAAGTTCCAATAACGATAAGGGCTATAAACAAACACATAGCCTGAAGTATTTCTAAATCTTTGGTTTTGTTTATGCTTAATGGAGAAACGAACTGATTGCTTTTTGTGAATTAAAACATACCGTGTCATATTTTAGACGGTAGAGAGATTGCTTATAATGGCGTCCAGAAATTTTCAGCTGAAATATAAAAACTTTTTAAATGTAATTTTTGAATGTGACATAACTGATATGCTTTGAAAATTACAATATTCAGTAAATGACAAACTCTTTTTAGAACTAGCTCAGCTTCACATATCATATTTTTTCTTATTAATTCGATAACCAGTTCAGCAAGACCATCGTAGAAGGCCCCAAATTCATCAAGTTTTCCCAAAATGTTTCCTACAAATGCTCTTTGTATATAAAAAAAATGAAAAACTCACTAAAAAATTTAAACGAACATATAAACTGAACAAAACACATCTTGTGCAGAGAGAAGTTTTTTTCTTTTTTGATAGAATTTTTTGAAAAAGTAATATTTATGATTAATTTACACAACATTAATATGAATTTCATCATGTAGAGTCATCTAATTATAAAATAACACAAATAGCAATTTATGAAATAAGGATTTCCAACAAACATTCTTCATGAGTCGCAGCTAACATAATAGTGCGAATGAAAAATTTGCATGAAAGTAAAGACTTCACTTACGAAGCCTTTTCTCTCGGAGAATGTCACTTAGATTATGTTCAGCTAGAGTATGGCGTATGAGAAGATGAGAACCAGAAATTCTACGATATTTTTGAGCATTTTTATACCACAAGTTGAAAGTTCGATCAAAACCATTACTGAAAGATTATACCACAAGTTGAAAGTTCGATCAAAACCATTACTGAAAGAAAAAGTTTACGAAGCTTCGTAGCTAAACAAACCTTTCCAAATGAGATTTAACGACAGCACACAAATAAGGTGAACTATCACGCAGAAGACCCAGATCTATCATTATGTCACAAAGTTCGTGAATTCGCGCCTTTTGATCTCTTTGAAAAGCATCAGTAAAGAGGTTTTCGGCAATAACTGAGGAATTTTTCCAGAATAAATCCGGAGCTGCAAAAATAACTTTCTCCAAATTTCATGTGCAGAGAAACAATACATGTCAGAAATATTTGCAGTCATTAAGAATAACCATTCTTATTATTAGCAAATGAAGAAGTTGAACAGAAATTGAATCAATCCTTATCTATTCAACTTCATGATTCTCATAGAACACTGCATTAATAACTTACAATTATCAAAAAATGAGTTTAATATTGAGATTACTTACTAATGCGCAATAAAAAGCATTAGTCTGTTGGATACGAAAATCGAAAACTGAAAAACATACGAGGCTTTGTCAGCAAGAGACCTCGATAATGATGAGCATAGTTTATTGCTGATTCTACACCCTCTTCATTTAAAATTCGCCTGATCAACTGTACAATGAGAGAACTGGGCAATACAACACGGCTACATGCTGATGCACTGCAACAAAATCTGGATTAAGACTACGTGTTATTTGCAAATTAGTACTTGAACTTATTTCAGTTAATTTTAAGAACAATCAAGAATTTTTCTAAGATTAGTTAAAAATAGTTTATAATTGTAAAAACGAACAAATTGTCCACAAGCCATATGCCCTCCCTAGCATCTTTTCCATGAGTGATAAAAAGTTCAAAAAGGTCTGCGATGAATGTTTTTAGACGACGGTGATACGGCCAGAGACATTCACTTAAAACTTTTTTAATGCCATTTAGATCCTGAAATCAGTTAAAAAATAATTTCAGCGAAGACCTAGGAATGTGGGGAGCAATTTCTGTGAATAAAGACAGCAGAGCAAGGAAGATCTTAATCTTAATGATTAGAAAATTACTGTCAAAAAATATTGAATACCTTTTCTGAAGTAAGTTGCTTTAGTTGCTCAACAGAAGCGATCTTCGTTTTCGCATTTATCGATCTATTCTCCCGATTAGGATGCTCGTGCACTTTTTCTTGACATGACACGGCTCCATTGCCGACAGTGGTAAAATGTGCCGTTGTTTTAAACGTCCGCCTTTGCAAATTTTCTGTAGTAGAACATACACTACTGGCAGCAGGTTGTATTTTTCGATTGTCAATGAGCTGACTTGTTTGAAACTGAAATCAAAAAAATTTTACTGAAGATATAAGTTACATTTTATTAGCGACCTTTTGAATGACAGCAACTGATATCTAAAACATCAGGTTTCACTTTGAATTTAATGATAGTGTGAACAAAACAGCTGATAGATTTTTATTACCGGAAACTAAAATTACCAATTTTGATGAGCTGTATTCAGTTCTGAATACTGATGCTAAACTAGGAGTTTTTTGATTTAAAAACTTTGAGCGTGGTCGAATACAACGTCTTTCCTACAATTAAAGATCAACGATGTTTTTTTTTTGTTGAACACAAAAGATCTTTTAACATAACGAAATAGAAGTAGCGCTGGAAAATAAAACATCTTTTAACTGATAAAATACATTTCAAAAAAACCTGCTATGAATATTTCCGCTTCATTTAAAAATTATTTAAAAGAAACCCTCAATGGCCTTTTCAGGCTCTCCTTTAACTTCATATTTAGTACGGTGTCATAAATATGCTTTTTGTTTGATGGCACTGCTGAAACGTTGTCTTCAGTCGGGAAGCTGTAATGCTGTGAACATTTATGCTTCCAAGAGTCAAAGAATAATACAAATAGACAAAATTATGGATAAATGTCGAATAGTGAAGTACGCGTACAAATTAAAGTAAATCAAACAATTGTGATAATTAACTGAAAAGAATATGACAAAAATAATAAAAACGACAACCTTGACAAAATCATTTTATATGCTTGTATAGGTAAATCATCCAGCACTTCTCGAACATTGTAACACCCAAATGTTTCAAAGAAAGATTTTAATGCAGAAATCACATCCTCTCTCGCTGAAATTTCTAGAGATGCACATTAGATAATAATTTTTAAAATATCGATGGCATGATACTTCAGTTGTATTCTCATTTAGTAATATATGCTAACTCTATGAATTGCCTGAAAGAAACTAAAATAAATCAAAAAATTTGGAAACTAACGTTCAGATCTCCTAACGACAGTGCTTTCTTCTGCTGCATTGAAATCCATATTCATCCTGAATGATGAAAGTACGATATACAACAGTGCAACTATCAAAATGCAATACAATAGAAAAATTAAATGTTTATATGAAAAACGTACAACAGTCACTCAAAACTCTTCAACAGTCGGCATAACTGACAATAACAATTGATGGTAAAGTGCAACGACTGTTTAGATATATAAAAACAAAGAAAATGATTGATATATCGAAACTGGTTACGAGCAAGTATAAATTAACATACTTTGGGGTTCCATGAGATAACTGATAATACCAATTCTCTCTGGACTGACAGACTGGAGTGTCAATGTTGAGTGATGAGGATGGACGTGAACAAACTGCTAGAATATTTTGAGTTTATTTGTCGTTTCATGAATGTAGTGCATTTTATATATCAGCAAACGAAAAATTTCTACAAAGATGAAAGAGTAAATAACTTACGGATCCCCAAAGTTGACTGCTGATAAATTGGCACGACCACTCGCAGGCAACTTTTACGCCCATGCAACAAACATCTGCAAACATTCGAAAAATTGCACCAGAAAACTATGACTGAACAATGGATAAAATCATATAAAAATCGTAAGATTATAAAGTTTAAATAATAATTCCATAATATGCATTACGTACCGACAGTATTTCCAACTGGAATAGTGCAACATTATAGTCATAGAACTAATACCGTCACATCACTTCTTGAAAAATAAAACAATTCACACGGAGAACCAACCATACCCAATGTGATAAATAACTATAAAAATATTGATAAAAACAAAATACATACTCTGAAAAATACCCAAGCTGTCAACTTAACTCCTTTACAAAGAAACGCCGTACCCTTACGACAAATTAATACCCGAGAAATTTATTTAAAATTCTGTTGGGAAAATTGAATGTACTTTGATCTCGAACAAATATTTCTAATCTAACATGTGAACAACAAAATAAAAAACTTTAATCCTTCACATAGGTTGCAATGAGAAAAATTATCCAAACTAAAAGTTAGGAGTTGTCATAACAAACGCAACTCACGATCAGATGAAACAGAAACAAAAAGATAAATCTCATCTCAAAAGTCAAGCTTTGTGCTGGGAGAAAACGAAAGCTTGGAGTTTATGTATATGAAGAACTGCTTTCCAAATTATTGAAGTATTTTGTGAATATTGCAGCACAGTATGAAGCATCTTCAAAAAATACCAAAATTTCACTAAGCATTAATTATTAACTGCACAGATTCAAAAAAATAACGACAATCAATCCCCAAAACAAAAACATCTTAACGTACATCATAATTTGAATGATGAAAGCAATCAATACTAAATTAATAAACAACATGCCACTAAATTATCAATAGTAATACAAGCTACGGAATATATCAATTTAGTTTTTTTTAATTGGAACAATTTCGCAACTCAAAAATTATAAACATCAAGCCGATAAAGCTCAGCACTCACATTTCACCTAATATCTGTCAGGAACCTCAGCACTCACATTTCACCTAATATCTGTCAGGAACTTTTTGTCAAATCATTTGAACTAGATATAAGGATTATGCTCTTTGCAAAAAAAAGATAGTAATGTTAAAAGACATTATCGTTTCAAATAACACGTCCAATGATCCTAAAAAGCTTAAAGATTATTGTATATTATAAGTCCACCGCACAAAAAAACAGTAGAGTCATTAGATAAATACGGCTAATATTCACTACTTTTATTAAAGTAGCGGTCTGAATTCACCTACGTAATCACAAAACTACACGATACACGAAATTATGCCGACAGTTGCAAACCACGCTTCTGGCGCAGCACGCGTGTGATATAAAGATAGAAGAAATCTGCGTACAAAACAGTTTGAACAACACCAGATATGACAGATATGGGATCGAAAAAGCCTTCTGCATAGTAACGATAAATCCAATTCAATATATATAGTGCGCTGAAAATTTTAACATTATTGAATTCTCAAAACAAAATTAAGGGGATTTAATTGCTTTACAAATCATGAAATTAACATTGAAATTAATATCAAAGTACAAACTGAGTAACAACACTAAATGACATGTATTAATGAAGAACAATTTTTTTTGATCAGAAAACTTGCATACCGATAAGATCCCAGAGCGAACAAATAATGTGCAGTAATCGTTTCAGCGCTTCCAGTACGAGAAAGCATAAAAAGTTGTGGCATAATGGCAACGGACTCCAAATAAATGGAGAAAGTCCATAAAATCTTTAAAAAATGATTATTATGATTACATAGAATGAAACTCTTATAAAACAGTTATTGTAACAATTTGAATTAAAAAAGTGCAAAGGCAAAAATAAAGACGAACTTCCATGACAGTAAAGTCGTGATTGATGAGCAAAGCTAATATTGCACAAGGAATCACCAAAAATTCAATACGAAATGTATCGTGATTTCGATCATAAGTTGCTTTGAATTTAAACCACATCAAATACAATGTTCCAAATGATGAGATTAAAAAGAAAATCTGCAACAGAAATAAAACAAACTTGATTAAATAAAAAAATTCTTGGGTCATTACATAAAACATCTCACTGATGGAATATAAAATGTTTTCGATTATAGATTTGTTTGAAGTTAGATGCAGGGACTTCAATAAGATGTAGAAATAAAAACGTAGTGCTACATCAGTGACGTGCTCTTAAACGTCTACACAACAACCGTCAAGTTATTTCAAAGCACTAGAATGTATTAAGTGAAAATAGCTGAATGACAACCTTCATAGCTGAATTGTAGATAGAAAGAAAATTAGTAAAAAGATCCAAATATCGAGAAGTATAAACAGCTGTAAATAAAAGTTGGGACCTCCCTGATATTCCCGCAACTGATCGTGTACTCCACATTTTAAATGCTAAAATATAGATGGCAACTAAATGTGCCAGGTCCGCGGCTAGCCGAAATATATTCATCTGAAATATGAAAAAGAAATGAGCTCTGAAATGATCCATATCAGAAATCGAAGTTCAGCACGACCACTTGATGACATGATAATTCATATGAGTAATTACTGAATAGATTACTGATCAAACTAGAGTAAAAAGTGATAAATGAAATATTTTAAACAGAAATAAAAATTATCTTTTCTCAACTTGAATATTTTTAACAACTTCGAATCATCTCCTAAAAAAAATCATTATAACGATTTTTTCGAACCCATTGGAGGTTTTTACACCTTGATATCAAATGACTGTAGCATGGAAAGTACTTATATATTTTGTTTAAGATCACGAGATCTATGTAATGGGAGGAATATCTTACTTTAACAGTTTCTTACTTCAGTACTTCGAAAATCCCAGTTCTGAGGATTCTGACTCTCGATACCATATGACTGCAGTACAAAAATTACATAATTTTATACATAATTCTAATCGTCATCGTGAGAACCATTGCTGGCTGTGCTCAAAAAACGCCTTATTTTAAAGATCAGTGACGTCAGAAATGCTTCTGACTTCAGTGTTTCGAGTGCCTGATCCCTAGATATTACGTAATAGGAACGTAAACAGAGAATAAAAATATAAGATCGAAATAGAAAAACATTAACTACTGTAACTATTTCATTATAAAAATAGCTTAAGCATGAAATATTTGAGCATTTAGATACCTTCTGTAACACTCTCAACTACTGAAAAATAACCCAAATCCAACAACAATAAATCCAGAAAAAAGCGAAACTGTAAAAAAATCTGTTAAAAAAATGCTCAGCAAGATTCTGCGAACTGCAACACACCAGTCCGAGGCTACTGGTATCGTTATGAAACTCTGCGCTCCCCCATCTACTATTTGCTTCTTTTCATATTCTGCTTATGATTTAATAATAAAACGTGATAAGAATGAAATATTAGTTCACAGTTTCGCTTTTTTAGCATCTAATAAGCAAGTTTACAGGCCAACCAAGAGAATTTTCCTTAGTTCTTTTCTCTGTAATAGGTTTCCTCATGTGTTCAGAGAAAAACCTGCTTCTCTGAAGCATATATCAAGCGTGTTGCACTGACATTCGCATTCTACTTAAGCATTTAAAAAATGAGAAAAATATCTGTAACTACAAGTAGCAAACTTGTTTTCATAAAATCCAACCAGTTCGAATTTCCACTTTCCGTTTTTACAACGTCTATTGTTTACTTTCATTTGAGCAAACAAACACTTTCCAACGTGAGTAATTTATAATTATCCAAATTAGCATGTTTAAATGAACAAATTCAATGATCTGTTTATTCACTACATTTTCCGCAAAAAAGAATGCTCAAAACAATCGAAAACTACTGTCAACACTTTAAAAATTTTTAGAACTATACTCGTATTGAATAATTCTATCTATATCATTCTTGTGCAGTTTTGCAACTTTCTTCAGAGTCTTTTCATAGACAGTTTTATTAAAGAAGCTTGATCTGGATCTTTCAAAGCTGAAATAAGATGTAAATATAAACATCCTAAACGCACTTTTCCATAGAGTAATTCCTTAATACTTACAACAAGTTTCCAAGCAATCTTTAGCCAAACGGATGCAAGCTCGATCATGTATGTTGTAGCCCAAAGAATTGGAAAAGATATTGAGGTAATTAAGATGAAAATTATGCACCTGAAATACTATACATGGTAGTTAAAAGTGAATGTAAGTAGAGTTTAACAGCTAAATAATCTGACTTATAGCTCCACCTTTATATTCGTATTACTACTCACTCATACAAAAAACTACAACAATCCAAAAGCAAGACAATATTGAATAACGCTGAAAAATTAAAGTTCAGAGGAACACCTCATCAAGATGCAAAGCACGAAACAACTGATGCGTCTGCAAAATATTGACCCAACGAACATTTGCCTTCAAATAAATATCACATATAAAAATTGTTGAAAATGAAACTTTGGTATATAAAAACATTTTCCAATGTTTAAATCAAACCTTTTGAAGCAAATCACTCGCTTTTCTTAGTTTCCCCAGGTAAATTAAAACTGCAGCATGCGTAACTGTTACTTTCCATTCTGGCCAATATTTTCTAGATGCAGACAATGCTGAAAAAATTGCAAAGCAAAAAAAGTAAGATACAAAGAAAACAATGGTTAAATGTTATAAAAATTTAGGCTCAACAGTAAATAATAGTTTTAAAAAATCAAATTCAACTACCAACCTCTATTAACTAGAATCTCGTCATTAATTTTACCAGCATAGATCAGCAAACATATGATGCCATTTGGAAAATTAGAAAACTGGAAATTACAGCAAACTTTCAGGGCTTCTTCAAAGCCAAATCTGGAAGTGGAAGTTAGATGATACATATATCAAAGTTACACAGATCACAATCAAGCAGTTACGAATAAAGATCCTACACTAACTTTTTTAATGCTACGGAAGCAAATGGAGTAGAGATAGTTTCAAAAGGACCACAATGAATCCAGTTATTATCGGCAAGTTTCCTAAACAATCGTGAACATGAAATCAGCGATCGGACATCTTCGCTTAACGCTTCTGATGTAGTTTGCACCAGTTTTCTAACCGATTTTTGAACATGGTAATTTGACAGATGAGTATCTGAAAAGTCAACAGTAATCAGATAAAACTCAGTGATTACAGTACAGTCAATCTACAGTATGCCTACTGAGAACGACTATTAATACAAGTACTTAAGTAAGACTAAAACAGGAGACTATAGAGCATAAGACATAAAAATAAAAAAACTGGAAAGAATAACACAATATTCATAAATTATAATTCTATATATAAAATTTTCTGAACGGATGCAAACACAGAAATATCACTTTTACAAACACTTGATTGCAAATAATGAATAAAATCGAGGGTCATATCCAGACTTTTGAATTCTTCTAAATGTCGACTGATAACTGATATGGCATCTACAATTGTAAAAAAATCTTCGCCAATTTTACATTTATGTCTGAAAAAGAATACTTTATCCTCTCAAGAATACACAATACTTTTCTTAGCTTAAGTTAATTAATTATAAATAGTTGCAATGCTTTCTCTGCATACAAACTTCCAATATTCAAAAAACTATATAAGATATTTGTTTTCAGACAGTTATAACAAATGAACTGCTTTAAAACAATTTAAAACTAACAAACGCTTTATACATTCTATCAACATATTCCATTCTGCTTTACGAATGATGAGCTTAATAATGGACTGAAGAAGTTGCGATGGAATGTTATCAAAACCACTAGTTCTGATGAATTCTTGGATTCCATTCAAATTCTGCAAGCATTATATCTTCCTACAAGTATATAACAACGCTGTTGAAGCGCTTTTTCGAGCAGAATATTACCTCATTGAAAACGCATTTTTTTAAGGTTTCTAATGACATGCCACCTCTTCTATCTTCACTTGTTTTAAAATAGCCCATTTGCTCTTCCAACCATCTAAAAACAAACATTACTTTAAAATATTATATTAATTTTACTGGCTTAAATTATAAGAATCTTCAATTTGATCAACAACTTAAACATAGCATCTTACTTCGCAGAAGTGCTATTTGGCATTAAAATAAATTTCGAGAAATTGTAGACATTTTCTTCTGACAGTTCCTTTCTAATGATATTCAAAACACGAGTAAGATGTTCCACATTTAATTTTCGCTCTTCTTTGACAGTATCATCTAAAAATACATTAATAAATGTACGTAATTTTTTAGCACAAAAACATTTCCAGCAATAAATCACCATTAGTAGTACTTATTACAGCACATTGGATTTGCAACTTAATTTTACATAATGACCTGCAGCGATTAGTGGGTAAATCAAATGCTTTTTTATAACGCTCTGATCCAAATAAACTATATCAGTATAACCAGCTGACATGAAACTCGACAATATTTGAAGACAATCATTAACTGAGAATGAACTGAAATATGAAGAAATAATATATTCATCGCAATTATATAAGGCTTAAAATTTCGAAATATGAAGTTCAATGACCAATTAATACATTCTTAGATGAAAAAAACACAAACCGAACAAGTAAAGGCCTAATGACGTGAATTTTAGCACAGTTTGGGTCCAAGATTTTTAGAAGTTCCAACGCTATCCGTAATGACTTTAGAACTGGATGAAATTGATCAGTCAAAATACAAAACAAAATGTGTTGTAGCAAAAAGTACCTGAAAATTTAAGATTTTACAATACATTATTGCTAAACCAATATCTTATTTTCTGTTCTCTACCCTATAATAAATTTCTAGAAATCCTAGCAAAAAGCTCACGCATGATATATATTTTGGTTGATATGATTGAACAAATCTTTTAGTTCATCTAGTGACATATCTGCACTTATTAACGCTTTTGAAAAACAATTAATCCAATTCACATGTCGTCCAATATCTAAAGTAATTATTAGTAACATATCGTGAATTAATGGAGAAAAAAGTATTCTGAATTTTAAAATAATTACTTTCATTTAAGAAACGTGATATATAAAATTAATTAAAAATGTACCATCATCAGAACTCGATGTGACACATGCATGTAAGTCAATATGGAAGTAGGAGAGAGCGGAATAGAACATTTTATGGATTGAATGTCGATTTGTTTCTCGAACCATTAATTTCAAAAACCCCCGATCTTTTTTTACTTCTCTCAGTAGCTGAAATATGGCAATGATAAACTCAACGACAACAATGTGACCAAATTCATAACAAAAAGTCAGAAGCTGAAAAACTAACTTTAATGCAAAGAAGATGGTTTTCTTTTCCCATCGAATCATTGCTATTTTGAGCAAGTAACCAAACCAGTTTTATTACCATTTCATCACTGAGTAATTTAACTGACATTTCTGTCGAATTTAATAACTGGAAAAAAAGAGTAGGTTATTTAGCAATTTCTTATCTATTTTTTGATCTTTACTATTTGAAACAACGAATTAAAGGCCCTGTATATCATTTATTTCATCGCAAATTTTAGAGGAGGACTTACTAACTTCAAACTTTGAATATCATGTTTTTCTATAGCAACCTGACAGCGTGTCATCAAAATTAGAGGCTCAATTTCTTTTCCATATTGCTTTATGGAATCCTATAATAAGCACATAAGATTTTCAATGCACGTAAAACATATATATGGAAAAAGAAACTACATGTACTGAAATTAGCATATATATTAAAAAGTCGGATGTATTTTTTCAATGCATAAGAAAAAAATATCTGGTTTCAAGACATGCTACTTTTATTAAAAATGCTCACCTGGATTAGCTGTAAAACGCTGCTGTCGTTATTCTTGAGATAAGAGTAGATTTGCGAAGCTTTCATTTTCATGTTCACACATAATCCATGCTTATTTACTTCTGATAACATCAAGCTAAATAAACAAAGGCATTTCAATAAAAAACAATCTCGATCAATATTTCTTGTCTCTAAAAAGAAACAAGATCGTCCATAAATTTCTTAAATTCGACAGTCTCACATTTTCATTATTCTTATATGGATCCTTTAATGCTTTTATTATCATCTATTCATATCAAAAACTTATACTCCTTACTTCACCTCATTGACACTGCCAGTAGTTGAAAGCTCCTGCAAAAGAATCGTAAATAGCTCCTCATCCGGTTCCAGGCTGAACAGTGTTTTAGCTTCTTGCAACATCTCAAATGCATTGAAAGTCTGCTCGTTTTCAATTGCAATAGTTAAACGATTTTTCATCGTTTGAAGAGTTATTGGAACATCTTCAAATCATCCTTTTAATTTTTTTAAATAAGTCAAGATTCATTTCACAGAAACTGATATTAAATTCTTACACACAAATCCTGTCTTAATGATTTGAAATAGGAAAGCAAGCTCTAAAATGTACTTGTGACAACCAATGCTTTCCAAAATCGATTTGCTATCGCTGACTTAACCATACATGTAGCATCACTCATGGTAACACCACACAAACTTAGCAAAAAAGGCACATGAGTGTCTTTGGATCGTTGCAACAATTTAACCAAGCTTTCTACAACAAATGAAAAAATTTAAAAAAAGAGACTAAACTGCATTTCCACTTGTAAATTTATAAATAATGAGATACTTGTTACGAACAGATATATAAAAAGTAACAATGCCTGCTAGAAAGTAATTTCATAAAATACCATTTCTCGATTCAAGTGGTAGCAAAATCTTCTGGACAAACATGTCATGATTCACTATTAATCGCTGACAATACAGATCACGTAATCCAGCTACTACGAAATCTGGAGATTGTTCCATTACACATCGCTACAATTCCATGAATTTATCTATTCTTAATATTAGCACTAAATTTAACTCTTGGTAACATCCAAAGAGTTGATTAAAATGCGTATTGCCTTTGTTTGCAACTTTGTAAAATTTTAAAAGATATGGGTATTTAATCTAAAGATTAAAGAAAAAAAATGCAACTTTCTATTGAAAACCATAAAGAAACATATCGTAAAGAGCTTAAAGATTAGTTTCAGACTACCTCATTTCTGTTAGCCACATACTGTCCTGTTTTTATTCTGCTACTTTTTCGTGCAATATTTTCCAAGGATTCTGCGAAAAGCCACCGTCGTAATGTCAAATTTACTTCATCTCTAGCTACCAAATTCATTACTAAGCAACATTTTTGTTTCGGGAAAGCACTCAATCTGTGAAATAAATGTCTAACAATGTTTAACTTTCGCAACTGAAAAACTTGCTTTTTGCAAAATTTTCACGTAAAAACAAACAACAAACCGATAATATCGAGTACAGAGCAGTGAAAAAATCCTTCGTATAGTGCCACACGAGACCATAACATTTCATTGATATACTTTGAAAATAATTCAGACTCTGTAAGAGTTAAATTTATGATTCCGATTTCGAATATTTCATTAAACAAGTATTACATCAGCAATTCAGTGATTCAAGTTGCAAGGCAAATAAATCGCGAATACAAATGCAATGATGACTTGTAGCAAAAACGTATAAAATGTTATTGATAAAATGTAAAATGTATAACGTGTAAAATGTAAAACGTATAAAATGTATAAAACATAAAATTCATATTACTGCAATATTTCAGTACTGCTATGATTAGTATTATTTCTTCCCAAAAACCACGTATATACTGAAACATATTGTGATTTTATACTATTATATGAATAGGAAATTTTCAAAGTTGAAATAAAGCTTGATTTATTCAATTAGCAAAGTTATTAATTAACAAAAAGTTAAGATATCCCGCTGAATATTTCAAATCAGTGAACTAGACTAGCAATAATTACATTCTTCTTGCATTTTATTAATACAAATATCATCTAGAAAAGTAGCAACGATTTATTAGAAATTTACCGCAAATTTTTCACGGAAGTAACTGAGAATTAATTGGAACATATTGTGCAACAAACTTGTCTCACCGGTCATTACAACGCTAAATTTATCAAATATAAACAAATACTGAAGAAAACAATTTAATTTGTACAAATTTTATTACATTAATCATGCGTTCACTCGAGTCGATACTTTGAAGTTCATTTATGGGTTAAAGTTCATATAGTTGCAACAATTAAAGTTTCAATTGCTATGCATTGAAGATTAATGTAATAAAATTTGTGTAAATTAAATTGTTTTCTTCTGGTATCAAAAATACGCTATTGATTTGATGATTCTGAAAGTTTTTCATCGTCATGAATAGATCCAGTAGTGCTAAGTGTACTTAGGGATTCAGAAACCATCCTTACTCTGAAAATAATTTTTATATTAGTTAAATTGAGCAAAAAAGTTGTTTAAATTTAAAAATCAGAAATTTGTAACTTTTTCAAGTTCAAAGGTTGTAATTTTGTTAAATTTGCTATTTAAAAATATTAATAATTGAAAGAATACTTACTGAGTAGTCTTTGCATCTGTTACTGAAAGAGTAAGCTGGGTGTTACTTAGATCTGCTTCGTCTTGCAAATATTTTGCTTCGCTTATTTCTCGACGATATTCATCACGTTCTCGTTTTTGCAGTGTATCTATTATTGCTCTTAACGTGATCTAAATTATTGAATATTATATCCAAATATTTGCATATTTGTGCTATTAAATTTGCATAATCTCTCTGTGTAGTCCTAAAATGAATCATTTTAAAATCTATCATTTCAGCAGTTATTATAAATGATAAGTAATAATTGTATATGTAAGATTTCACTAAAATTTGCATAATTTTTTTGGAAAACTAAAATTTAAATACATACTATGTTAAAAATAGAAGAAATACTGGAAGTCAATAATTATTTTTATGCAAATTTTTCTTTAACAAATCATTAATTAATTAAATTTATACAAAGTAAACCTTAATATATTGAAAAGGTGGTTCAATATAAATCGTTTGTTGAGGTGTAAAGTGAAGTTTGCACAAATCTACAAAATTCTCCCTATTGCAATATCTCAAATAGATCTGATCAATCAATTCAGCACCAAATTCAGCTGCAGTTGCGATCTTACGACAACCGTCTTGATCTGTGTAAAATGCTTCTCCTCTAAGCATAACTGTTACTGATCTGAAATCCAATCTTATGCGATTAAGTTCTTGATCATAATTTCGATTATATTCAACAGTAAATTTATTCAGACGTAGAAACTATTACTCTAAAGATTTATTGATTAACATTATTAAACATAATTTTATAAGCATTTATGGTCACTTTGAATAAACGAGAAAAGTATAGTTGTTTACTACTTATTTATTCTAAATATTTGTTGATCGTCTTTGTTCACCATTATTTTAAATATAAATGAAGAGGTATATATTTGATTTACATTTAATTCAATTACATTCATTCAATTATATATTCCAAATTACATGCTATTAACCTTGGTCAGAACTTAATTAATTACTCTTTACAATTAATTAATTGTTATTTATTATAAGTATTTAGATTAACTTGTTGACTAGAAGCAACAACGGTGTGCAAATTATGTTTAAAAGTAAAATGTTGGCAGTAGATCAAGTCTGCTAACATAAAAATAGTATCAAATACTAGTTGTGAGTAATGAAGATATAACTGTTACTAATTATCTGACCACTGTCCATGCTTATTAATATTCCTCAAGTCATAATTACCTGTAGAGAGAGCCTTTCTTGTAAATACAAAATTTTTTATCAGCATTACTTGAAGTGTGGATTTCGCATATATTAAAAAGTCGACGCATTGTATCAATATTGAATGATAATCCCTATATTAATGATATCTGATAAGCCATATAATTCAAAACTTTTGTCTTAATAAAGTTTCGTTGATTTTAAAAATATTTCAGCTTTTCATATTTAAAATTTTAATAATTCTTGTATAATCGAACCTGTGAATTTGCATGCAAAATATATGCTGAATTTTGACTGCTTGATTGTAAAATCAGTAAATTATTAGAGATATAATTACTTTGAAACCAGAATAATTTTCTAATGCTTGTTGAATATGGTAAATTTGTTCTAATGGTGGTAATGGATTAGGTTCTGATCGCAACCAATCGAAGGTTGCTTGATCTCGATGTAATCCAATTCGTCGATTTGACCATTGAAATTGTTCATCATGCAAATTCAATATTTATTTATTATGATATTAATTAATTAATTTAAATTAGGTTGTATTAAAGTTTCAATTTTTATTTTTTTTAATATTTTGAATTTCCGCTGCTATTGTTTTGTATGTTTTAATTTCAGTTTGTTCTTTTTATATTTTAAATTCTATTTTCTATTCTATCTAAAAAATTTTTGCAAAAAGTGTTGAAAATAATAATAATTCAGCTGAGCTTACTTTCATTTCACCAAAAATTTCTTCAATAATATCCTCAAGAGTTATTAATCCAATAAGGCTATAACTTTTACTGTCATATTTTACTACCATTGCAAGATGAGATATGTAACCTTAAAAAGTTTTTATTTATTTTGCATAGAATAATTATTAGCCCTCAATGAAGCAAAAAAACATGTGTGTAATATTTTGATAACTTTGTCTGTAATACTAAATTATATTACTGTATTGGAGGTCATGCTGAAAATCTGACCTTTTGGTTCAAATGCAAAGTTTTGTCCTTCCATTTCGTACATCAAGGGATTCACTTGCATTTCTTCGCATACGAAACGAACCTAAATTTATCAAAATTTTATTGAACTTTGATTTGATTAGTAAATGTTAATAAATACTACAAAGTATTGATTTGCCAAGCATCAATAATCATTGATGCTAATATTATCAGTAATCTAATTAATAATTAGTAACCTGATCAATAATCATATTTTTGGACAACATAAGATTAACTAATTTATTTGCATAAATTACACACAAATGATATGAGTAACAAAAAAGATATACAAATACATGAAAAAATGATTAACTTGTTTCAAGTAATTAAGTTTTTTGAGTACATCGATTACGCAGACATTTTTGCTGAAGTCTGTACTGATAAGATCTTTAACATTGAGTACAGCAATAACTTTACTTCTTTTTGAGCCTTCATAGACAGGTATACGAGTGTAGCCTTTTTCAACTATTGACAAAATTAACTAAAATAAACTTAATACTTTTTCAAATTTGCATATTTTTTCGACACATGATTGTACATTATTTCATGCAAATTATCCTTCTACATTAATTAATTAACTAATAAGGTTATGTATATATTCATTTATTCAGTCATTCAGTTCTTAATATGCAAATTAATGATTTAAATCTTAAACAGCTAGCAATTAATTTAAAATTTAAAATTGCAGTTAGCAAATCTTTTTCAATTATTAATACAAATAATTGCTTGTCAAATAATAAATTTGGCATAAAACGAGCAAAAAATTATATTTTCATGCTAAATTAATCTTTAATTTGCATAATGTAATGAAAAAATTTATGCTAACTGACCTTATTGTCAAGAGTATCCTTAGTGGACAGAAGAAATGCTTCATCAATTTTTGTCATCAGATTGCCAACTCGAATTCTTGGCAAATTTATCGTATTTTTCAGAATTTCTAAAATACATATTTGTTTTGTAAATTTTGCTGTGATTTGATTACGATTTTTTAATAATTTTATGAAAAATATGCAAATTAGACAACATTAGCAGGTTAAATTTGAATTAAAACTACCTGAGAATACTGCAGAACTTGCTCTTGCCGCCTCCAAAATTAAAAATTCAATCTTACTTCGATCATAGACTTCACATCCTATACAGATGCAATAAAAATGTTAACCTTTTAAATTTAATTCTCAGTTAATTATTGATTTTAGTTTATTTTCATTCATTAGTTATAATTAATTAGAGCTAATTAATTTCAGTTCATTACAGAAATAGTTAGTAAGTTGTAACCTTGAGCTCCGAGGGTAGCGTCAAGAATTTTCGAGAGCGGCCACGCAATTGGTGATAAAATGATCATTGTTAGCCACGTAACATAACGTGTTTTACTTGCTATGCATAAACCTCTCCGATTGCAGATCGCCTAAATTTGCATAATGCATTAGTTTTACACGTAGGTTACTTAAATGAAATCAAACTTGACCTGCGCATTTGATCGTAATTGAACTTTAACTTATGTGTTTTTAAAAAAATGCTAATTAAAAAGTACACTTTTGACCAAAAAAACCTGTATTAATAATAAAAAATTATTATTTGCTAAAATATGTGACAGCCATTGAATTTGTTCTTCTCGTAAAATTTTAAGCAGATTTTGTCTAGTCGAAATACAATAATTTATGCATACATTCTATAATTATTCTTTTCTTTATGCTTTACTTTAAAAAACATTTACCAAAGGTAATAATTCGGAAAATACTACAGTAATTATGCACGGTATGAGCGTTAAAGCAATAAATGGCAAGCTACCATGACTTATCTGCAAATACAGTAATTATTAATATATTATTAATATTTAATATTCTTCATAATTATCCGTTATGACATAAATTAATTGTTTGAAAAAGCATTTAATTTGACAAATTGATATCAAACAGACAAAAATCTCAAAAATTAAAAAGTTGAAATTTTTTTCACTTACATATTGAAGAAAATTTTCAATTAACAATGAAGTGGCACAGTTTGTGATGGCATTTGCTGTAGCGAAACTACAGATTAACCAATTCAGATGCAAACGTACAGGTATGATATTTTTAGCTAAACGACTTTGCTAAAATTTGAATAATTTGGTAAGACAACATTGAAGTTATACAAGTAATCTATCATTAATTGAAGCAATTATGTTAATATGGATGGGAGGCTCTCACGTACGTTTACTTTTTAAATTTAAAAAGTGAATATTTTAGATTTGATTGAATAAACATACGTAAGAGTCTCCCATTCGCATGATGACGTATAATTCACTAATTGCTACAGACGTAAATGATAAATTAAGTCCCGCAAAAAGAGCTGCCATAATTACAGTAAAAATAATCAAAGCAATTGTAGAATAGAATGGAAACGGTAATGAATAGGGCTCTTTAGATGCTAGCACTTGGATTCGAATCTGAATTGATTATTATACTTAAATACTGATAAAATTAACTGATCTGAAATTAGTTCAAGTAATTTTTAACTTATAATTTAATATTTATTTTCAATTAAAAATTTTAAATCAATCGTTTTGACTACAATAAAAATAATTTAAAATTTGTTACTAAAGTAATCACTTTGAATAAATGCTAGGATTAGATCAAGATCTACAAATTGAATTATTTAAAACTCAAAACTTCGTTGTTTTTAACGCTTTACTTATTCATAAAAAATCATTAAATTTTTTTTAAAATTTGCTGACAAAAAGTTTTTGTAATTTGCAAAAACTCAAATTTTTTATGCAAAAATATAAAATTAGTAACATAATCAACTAGATGTAAAGTTGATATTTTGCACTGATAAAGTGAAGAAAATTATTCAGTTAAATGAAATTATAAACTCTAATTCAAATCCAAATTCAAGTTCAAATTTAAGTTCAATTTCATTCATTCATTATTTTTTTATTCATAAAAAATCATTAATTTTTTTAAAATTCAATAATTTATTTAGTAATTTATTTTATAGCTTATTATTAAAAATAGCTTATTTTTATAGCTTATTTTATAGCTTATTATAATATGTTAATTAAACGTATTGAATTATGAATTTTGAATACAAATCAAATAATAATATGTTAATTAAGCCTATTAAATTATGAATTTTGAATAAATTATTAAATAAATAATGCAAACATTGCCAGCAATTGATTCTTTAAGCGGTGGCTTTGCGCATAACAAATAAAAATGATCATTTTCGGGTATGCCACTGTTCAATTCCAGTGAGAGTGCATTGTGATATGAATATTCATCGACCACATTTAAGTAATAGACTGCTTTATTCATTCGAAATGAATCCTTAATTTGAATTTTGAGTAACCATAGAAAAGAGAAAAAATAAAAATTCAGTTTTCTGATCCAGAACTCTCTTTCTTCAGTTTACTGAATTACAGTACGCTTTTGATTTTTCATTACTAAACTTTACAGTTATTGATATTAATAACTATTAGAATGTTGTCAATAATAATAATAATAATAATAATAATAATAATAATAATAATAATA
>UYYF01004352.1:13579-59699 GCA_900618365.1 Thelazia callipaeda
TCAACCACCCATTATTTAATTAGTTATATAACAAAGTTTTTTAAAAAGTTTTGTTGGTTGTCAAGACAGTTACTTTTACATCTTCAGTTTACCATTGTTTGCTAAGCAATCATGAAATCTTTTAACTGCAAATTACTTACTAAAATTTTGATCAGATATTTACCTACGCGTGTCACTGATAAAAAGATAAACAATTGCTAATCAATAATTAATTATTTGTATAAGTCTAAGACAAACAAAAACTGGTAAAAAATAACCTTTTTGCTGTGCATAAATGAGTATATGCTGAAAAGTTATGATTGTGGAGAGAGTATGAATATGCAAATTTGATAAAAGCATTTTTTTTTCTCACAAAGCCGCAATTACTCTTTACGTATACGTCGTATACGTACGTTTTCGTCCTTATGTTAGTACTTGCAATAAAACTTTGTTGTCATTCCTGTAAAATCATTTCGATATTTCTCGATAACATTTTATTTTGCAAAGTTTTTCAAATTGAAAGTATGCAAGAAATTATTCATAAATTTGAATACATATTTATGAGTATTAATATATGTGTAAGCCTCAATGTTTTTGGCTATATTTGTGAATGTATTTGTAATTTCCTGGTGATTATATATTTATTTATCATACAAACTTAAAAAAGATTTGAGAGTAAATTTGCTCATATGAAGAAATGCAAATAAAAAATTTGTATGAATTTTAAATGTAAAAATAAATATTAATTAAGACAAATCAATAATATAAATAGAATGATCTTAGACTAGAATAGATTAAGTTATTCAAATCTAATTTGGTTTGAAAATATAACATGTAAGTTAGAAGCAGTCTTTTTTCATAATAAAAATATTACGAAAATTGGTGCAAATTTTTTCAATTTCATGCAAAGTTTTTCAATTAGTATAGTTAGTAATTATTCGAGAGAAATTTATAAGTTGTGTTTTCAGTTGTGATGAAAAAATGGAAAATTATTATTTTTATTTCAATAATAATTTTAAATGCATATTGTATAAAATTTACTTACTTCAGTGTATTCTAAAAGAATGGCATAGTAAAGTAGTCATTCTAAATTTTTCTCTGCTTGCCTTTCACGAATTTTATGCAAATATATACTGTAATAATTAAAAGAACTTTATGAGGTTTGCATTAATACAGAAAAACTGATATCTCTTTAATATCAAGCATGTCAAGCATTCTAAGACCTCTTAATATGATGAGCAACTGCTCTGTTAATTATTTATTATATTGCATAGTCAAGCTTGATCTCAGATTATTTTAACTCTACTCTTACTTTATATTCAGATTACACTTTACGACTTGTCAATTTTTTTCTTGTTTTTACACTATTTTTTAATACTGCTTGTTATGTTAGCTTAACTAACTATCTTAATTAAAATCTATTCCTTTTATGGTTTACTTAAATATGGCAATTATATATTCTTAATAGTTTCAAGAGTTACTTTCACGCAAATATATGATTGTTTTGAAATAAAATCAATTTAAATTACTTAAATAAGTTAAAATTCAGTACATAATTTATTCCATTTTATAAATCTTGATTGATCATTATAAAAGTATTGATTTATTAGATAATGAGATGAGATCAAAAATTAGCCAAAAGTTATGAGATATTTTGTCAAGTTAATTAAATTAAAGCAACATTAATAGCATTCAAAAATTAGTTAATAAAGATATTGCACACAACTGCTAATAGAAATAAAGTAGAAATATAAAATGAAAAAGAAATAGAACAGACTATGATTGAAAAAAAAGATAATAAAAAATTATTTTCAGTAAAATTCATGATTACTGATGTTGGTTTAGCTAAGGCTATACCTTCGTTAGTGAGAAAAAGCTGTCTTGAAATCTTTCAGATCTACCCTTCCAATTTATTATCGTCTATATTTTTTGTTTCATCGGTAGCTTGTAAAGATGAATATTTAATTTAGGTTTTACACATACGTGTATATATCTAATATATAAGGCTATGTATGGACATACATTTTGATATGCGAGTGATTTATTTCAAAAATATAAGTATTGGCATTTTTTTTAACAATGCTAATTAAAATTGTTTAGTGCTGAATATAAAATTGAGGTGTATATGACATTATGCAAAAATAAAACTAATTTGATATTTTTTAAAAATGTTAAAAAAAGACATTACAATTTTTTATGATAAGAACAAAAAATAAAGTGAAGTAGTGAAAAAGTATTTTATTTTTAAAAATGTTCGAAATTTAATAACGGATAAATATTTAACTTCAAATTATGATACACTTTACTTTAATCTCAGATTTGAAGATTTATGTTTTAAATTGCTATCATTTAACAATTGAACATTAAATGAAATTTGATGCTACCTCATGGTTTTGATAAATGTTTTGTCATTAATAATAATAATAATAACAATAATAATAATAATAACAATAATAATAATAATAATAATAATAATAATAATCAATAATAATAGTAACAATGATAATGATAATAATAATAAGTAAGATAATAATAATGACAGTAATAATAATAATTATTATTATTAAACTGCAAAAAATTGGAAAATAAGAAGACTAGTTAGAAATAGCCCATTATTAGTACCATGAAACTATTTAATCATTTTATTAGCCAAATAGACTTTTTTAATATTATTAAATATGATAAATAGAATTAACAATACTTGCGAGCCATGAGAGGGATATTTATCTGCTGCAATTTTTGAATTAATTTGCAGTAAAATAATACTAAAGATATTTTAAAAAATTGTTTTGATATTCAAAAATATTTGGAGTTATGAGGTGGATTGAAAAATACTACTAATAATCAAAAATTGTGCAACACAGTATAAATAGGAAAGCATTCGCATTAAATGCTTAAATTTATGCGTAAGTTTTATCAACGTTTTAATGCATATCTGATTGAAAATATGCTTTAATGCAAGTATAAGTCATTTAAGACATTACTCCATTAAAATGTTTAAATTGAAGCAGAAAATAAAATTCTGATGATGAGTTTATAAAAGCTTGAAACCTCAAATATTTTAATTCCAAATTACTTACTTGTTGTAAAAGGTTCGATGCAAATGGCTTCTACTTTTTATATTTTGAAAAAAGCAAGTATCGAAAATTGCTAAAATTAAGGTAATATATTATTGCTACTACAATATTCTAAATAATAATTAACAGTTTAGTGTCATTAAAACTGATAAATAGAAAATTCAATGTCCATTATTGTATTTATTAATAATTTTTGCAAAAAAAGCAAATATTTACTAATTTGTCAGGTTTGCTCGCCTTTATCACATTTCAATATGTAAATAATAAAATGCTGCAATAGAATTTACATTGAGTAAAACAGATTAATAAGAATACAAGGATACTGTGCTACAAAGAAGATGTAAAATTAAAATTGCTAATAACTTAGTTTTCTTGTTGGCTTCAACAAATTTAACACACATACTAGCCTATTTAAAATATTTTTAAAGTTTTGTGTACCAAGTTTAAAAAAAAATAAGATTCTATCAAAAGCAAATAGGAAGAAGAACAATTTTTGACTAACTTTGTTAGAAATCTTAATATTTTTAATCTGTGAAAATCTATGCATTTCGTTTCTAAAAACACTTTGAATATTGCTACTTATAGGCAATAATTTTTAGACAAAAGTTTAGAATAACTGTATTTTTTTTAAATTCAATATTTATTTAACAAATAAAATTTACTTTTATCTAAATTATAAATTCAAATTTGACTTTATTACATTAATTATAAATTATTGATTTTGAATTTACGAACTAATAATCACTGAAAAAAAATTATATGATATCTGTTAATGTATGTGTTTTTTGCACTGAAATTTTTAATGCAGTTATTCTTAGCTGCATGAACTCATTTGCATTCCTATTTAATATTAATCATTTAATTAATTTTGGATTGATTTTATCATTTTTTTCAAATTCAGAACTAAACTTAAGGTTAATAATAAGATTTAAAGTATAAAATTACTACCAATGTATTATTATTTTTCATCAGCAATTAATCATAACATACAATTATTTCTGTTTTGATTAATAAATCAGAAAACAAATCTTATAATCAAAAACTATCTTTTACGTTGTTTAAATTGCTTGCAACGATACACTAATTGACTGATAACCTATTTCATGTTATAATTATTGAAACTTATGATAAATAACGCACATATGGTGTGATATATTTTAATGATTTGATAATGAAATTAAATAATCCTAACAGCAGTATTTTTCTTTTACTTAATATCGAATCAAGTACTTCATTATTTAAATGTTAATTCCAGTATATGTTTCTGAATTCAAATATACTTCAGTTTAAATTCACTAAGATAAGATAATAAAGTATGATAAGAAGCTAACTTAGTGCAAGACAAACTAGCAAGTTCATTTTTTTTTAACCTAAAACTTTTTAACGCTACAATAAACTTTTCACAAAATAAACTAAACTTTATTTAAGATATAAAACTTAGAGCAAAAAATACTAAAAGTACTCAAAATGATATCTTACAAAGCATAAAATAATAATATGCAAAACTGAACACTTTGTAAACTTTCATTCAAATTTCCTAAAAATATAACCAATGACCATTGACCAATGACGCTACCTGATTATTTATGCATATTTTTAAGTGATAAGTTTAATTATGCCACGATTTTTCAAAACCCTCACATTTTACTGCAGACATGTTTTACTTTTTTTTTGAACAGAAAAACTAAAGAGTATTTGTGCAATTTCAAGTGATGTGATTCTGCGTGAAGCTTGATGTTATGCTACGTGATGGAGTTCTTGTGACTCAAATTTGTAGTACTTCAAATGGACAGATCAGTTCATTAGTCAGTGATTCATTTGACACTAATAACATTTAAGATTTCAGCAAATTGTTGCAATTCAACTATTATTGACAATTGACTTCTGAAAGCATCAGATTCGTGCATTAATACGTAGTAGAAAAACGAAATATCATAAGATATGACATGGTGTATTACTGTAGATTTCTAAATATACCATCATTGCAAAATTTTAATACAATGCGTATTGATTGCATACGTGAGAAAATCTAATCTGAGGATTTTGAATTGAAAACTTTCATAAATTCGTTTTAAGATTTCAATTGGCTGAATGCCAGAATTTAAATTTCATTGACTATTTGAGTGTAATTTGCAACTGTTGACACTTAATGAAGTGTGGTTGTCTTTGTATGGTTGGTCATAAATATCTGTCATGAACTGACATGATGATGGATGGTAGTGTGAGCATACAAATGATGTTCTAATTGTTTTGCAATCAGAACACTGGTGTGAATGTTACTAAAAATCCATGCATTCCTCACCGTTCAAGAACATATAATATGCAGTTTGTGCTGAGAAGGACAAATGTATATTATTTCAGTTCGATTTAATTGCAATCTACAACTTGACTTGGCAATTTATTGCATTCCGTTCAAATAGATAGTCGAGATGAGTGATAATTCGGATTCAGATTCCGCGGTATGCGCAGTTTTTCTAATGCAATTAATGAGTAACTAGTACAATTTCTCGTCTTTTTTAGTTTGTTAAGAAGAATTACTTTTATTATTAAAAATTTAAGTACTAAGTCTTTAAAAACTGTTTGTGGAGATATTAATTTCTATTCATATCAGTTACAAGGAAAGATTTGTTGGTATAAAATAAGTCTTATATGCACTGAAGGATCAGTAATTATATGTTTTTAGGAATATTTTAAAAATATTAATTGCAGTTTGCTTTGCATCCTCAGCAAAACAGTACATACGAGAAAAAACCATCTGAAACAGCAAGCAAACCTAAAACAAAACGAAAACAATCACCAGGCAAGACTGATTTAACTTTTTGCTAAGATTTTTTGATATTTTCTTGTGTCATAGACTTACTTGATTGGTCTTTCAGATAAGTAACGCTTTTTTTTAAATAGATGAGTTGGTAGACTTTTTACTTTATTAATATGTTGATTATCCACTTATTTGTATGTATTGTATGTTTCAGTGAAGAACAGTGCTCAAAATGGTAATGAAGAAGATCCTTTAGAAATTTTCACTAATATTGACCATCAACCAAAACGTTTAGATATTGAAAAAATTTACCAAAAAAAAAGTCAACTAGAACACATATTACTTCGTCCAGATACATATGTTGGCTCTGTGGAACGCACTGATAAAACGGTACGTTCTTAAAACTATGAACAAAAATATTAATAGTTCATACGATAGTGCTGATTAACTTTTTTTTAGATTTATATTTAAAATTTCTTTTTCTTCTTCATAAAACATTCTGCACTTCATGACAATTCATTTAATAGGTAGTCCTTTTCAGACTTCTGCTTTTTACTGTTTCTACTTATTAATGATATGCCCATCGTGATGTTTCATTTTTTCTGAATTTTAGCCTATGTGGGTATATGATCAAGAAAGCGATCGGATCACTCAGCGGGAAATTTCATATGTTCCTGGTCTCTATAAAATATTTGATGAGATTTTAGTAAATGCTGCAGACAACAAACAGCGTGATCCAAAGATGAATGTCATAAAAATACAAATAAAAAGGTTTTCATTTGGCTCACTGAATTTGACCTAAAACATATGATAATTTTTTAGCATATGAAGCAATACTTTACGCGGATCAAAGCATAAGTCTAGTTAGCAAAGTCCGAACACTGAATGATTTAGCTAGAACGAAAATCTTGATTTTTTGTCTTTATTTTTACATTACCGAAAAGCATTATGAAAAACAAATAATATATTTCAGGAATATGAATGAAATTAGTGTATTTAACAACGGTAGAGGTATTCCTGTAGTACTGCACAAGGTAGAAAAACTTTATGTTCCTGAACTGATATTTGGTACTCTACTTACGTCTTCTAATTATGACGATAGTGAACGGAAAGTGACGGGTATATAAAATGTTCATTGCAGTTATTTTATCATTTAAATTTTGTGCTTATTGTAAGCAGTCATTTGGTTTTTTGTATCTCCATAACAGAGTTGAATAATGTTAATGTTTATTATATCTAGAAGATTGGATTCTGTGTTTCAAATTTTTGCTCATTCACTGTATTCTTTAAAGTTTTTATTGCATCCATTTATTTTGCATGTTATACAACAAAAATATTTCAAGGTGGTCGTAATGGATATGGAGCAAAGCTGTGCAATATTTTCAGCACTGAATTCACAGTTCAGACATCTTCTAAAGAATACGGGAAAGCCTTCAAACAAGTGAGCCATTTTTTTGCCTTTGATTTTGATCATATTGTCTTTCCTTCATTGGTTTTCATTTCATGTTAATTTTACGATTAATTTAAGACTTGGGTAAACAATATGACTAAAGATAAAGATCCAGTTGTTACTAAGTCGGCTGGGGAAGATTTTACTCGGATAACGTTTAAACCGGATCTTCAAAAATTTAAAATGACTGAAATGGATGACGATATTATTGGTTTGATATCCCGCCGAGCTTACGATATTGCTGGTTCAACAAAAGGCGTCAAAGTGTACTTGAACGACAAACTGTTACCGGTAAGATATCCCTCAAGTTGATTTGCGTATTTTCTTATGAGCACCAAACTCTGTAGAAATTTCTGAATATTGTAAAGTACATTTTATTATAGGTACAAGGCTTTAAACAGTATGTGGAACAGTATACAAAGTATAATTTGGATAGTGAAGGTGAACCATATAAGGTGGCGTATGAACAGCCAAATGAAAGATGGGAAGTAGCTTTGACAGTGTCAGAAAAGGGTTTCCAGCAAGTTTCCTTTGTGAACTCTATTGCTACTACGAAAGTTAGTCATGTTTTCGAAGTAGTCCTTAACGTGTTCAGTTTTTCAAAACAGTTTTTTTAAAATTTACCACTTGTGAAAGCTATTGTTTTAGTTTTGGAAAGTAACATTATGAAAAGTAGGTGGTAAAAAGTGCCAACCTAAATACAGATTTACAGGTTTATATTTATGTCACTGTTATTTAATAAATGACTTAATTGTTTTTCAATTCAGGGTGGCCGTCATGTCGATTATATTGCAGATCAGATAACTGCTAAATTAATAGATACAATCAAAAAGAAAATTGGAAAAAGTGGTATAAATGTGAAACCGTTTCAAGTAATGACCTTTTTGTTTTTGTATTTCCAATTATACTTTTCTCATAGTATTCAAAGGTATAAAGTAGTTATCGAAAAAGTAATTTAGCACTAAACTGTCAAGGTTTGAATTTTAAGCTTTTTAGATTCGATTGTTAAAAATCTAGTAGTGGATTCACTTGTGTAAAAAGCTATCATCTGTGGTTTTAAAATCTCACATTACTTTGTTTTTTTTAGATCAAAAATCATATGTGGATTTTCGTTAATGCTCTAATTGAAAATCCAACTTTTGACTCACAAACAAAGGAAACAATGACGTTGCAAGCAAAAAGTTTTGGAAGTAAGTGTGAACTCTCTGAAAAATTCGTCAGTGTCGTAATGAAATGTGGCATAGTTGAAGCTGTTATGGCATGGGTTCGTTTTAAGCAACAGGAAACACTGGACAAAAAATGTTCTAGTAAAAGAGCAAGTAAATTAAAGGTATGTATTGCTTGTTTTTGGGAATGAATTCAAGGAAAATTTCTTAAATAAGTATTTATATTTTTTTATTGCTTTAATTGGGATATATTCTCACGATTGAATTTTATAAAGTAATATAGTATGTTTAGGGTATACCAAAACTAGAAGATGCCAATGATGCAGGAACTAAAAATTCTTCCATGTGCACGCTGATACTCACTGAAGGAGATTCGGCCAAGTCTCTGGCCGTTTCTGGCTTAGGTGTAGTTGGTCGTGATCGTTATGGTGTTTTTCCTTTGCGTGGTAAAATGCTGAATGTTCGCGAAGGCAGTCATAAACAAGTATTGTTTTCGAGAAATTTTCTATATTAGTTTAAAAGTGATCAAGATTTAGAAAAATTGAGAGTAGTAGATTTACATTCGATAATTTTTCGACGACATTTGAATTTATTTTAGTTTATCTATAGATACAAAGTTTTTTTTTCAGTTTATTTTTGAATTTGGAATTCATAATACTCTGTTTCTTTCACTTTTCAAACACTTCATTCAATTCTTGAAAAAATATTTGATTTTAGATCATGGAGAACGCCGAGATAAATGCTCTAATAAAAATTATTGGTTTGCAGTATCGTTTAAAATATGATAAAGATGAAGACTTGAAAACTCTTCGTTATGGAAAAGTGATGGTTATGGCTGATCAGGTGTCTTTCTCAGTTTTAACTGACTGTATTTCATTTACACGGTACCCATTTTTTTTTCCATGAAAAATATTTGTTTCATCTAGTCTTTAATAATCATTAATTAAAGGATCAAGATGGTTCTCACATCAAAGGACTTGTAATAAACTTTATTCATTATAACTGGCCAGTATTGATTCGCCGTAATTTTGTTGAAGAATTCATTACACCTATTGTAAAAGTAACTTTTCTACGCTTCTATATTGGAAATTGAGACTTTTTTTTTCTGGTGACGAAAACAGGACAACGCATTTTTCATCATATATTATATCTGTTATCATATGATTTTTTACTTCTTTAGGTCACAAAAGGAAAGGAAACATTGTCCTTTTTTTCACTACCTGAGTATTCTGAATGGAGAATGAATACAGAAAATTGGAAATCATATCGCGTTAAATACTACAAAGGTATCATTCTGTCAGAAATTTAAAAGTTTTTCAGTGTGGTCTACATAATCAGCCTTTAATTTCGAATATTAATTCAGGTTTGGGTACTTCAACATCAAAGGAAGCCAAAGAATATTTCACTGACATGATTCGTCATCGCATTAAATTCTGTTATTCCGGTGAAGAAGATGATAATTCTTTGGATATGGCATTTAGTAAGAAGAAGATTGAAGATCGAAAAATGTGGTTAACAAATTGGATGGCGGTAAGCTAATGCAGAGTTTTCGCATAATATTAATTAATCGTAAGAATTGTTAAATTCATTTCACCGATTGCATTCATTTGCTACTTTTTAAACATTCCATCAGTACTTTAGTGCTTTTATAAATTGATTTTACAATCCCTAAAATCAGTTCTCATTTATAGGAAAAAAAATCAAGACGTGAGCAAGGTTTGACAGAAGAATATTTGTACGACAAAAACACTCGTTCTGTTTCGTTCAAGGATTTTGTGAATAAAGAATTGGTGTTATTTTCAAATGCAGATAATGAAAGATCCATACCAAGTTTGGTTGATGGACTTAAACCTGGGCAACGCAAAGTTAGTTTCGAAATATTCTGTTTATGTTTATGCTGTAATGCAAAAAAGTAAAGATGCTTCATTTTATTTCTAGTTTCTAGTGTACGTTAACAATTTTGTCATTTGTTTACATGATTATTTTAGGTATTGTTTACCTGTTTCAAACGAGCTGATAAAAAAGAAGTTAAAGTAGCTCAGCTTGCCGGTGCAGTTGGGGAAATGTCTGCTTATCATCATGGAGAAGTATCAAATTTTTCTGAATCTTTATATATATAATGAGACATGTATATGCAAAGTTATTGTTCATGATTTCAGGCCTCACTAATGTCAACAATAGTAAATTTAGCTCAAGATTATGTTGGTTCAAATAACATAAATTTACTGCTACCTATTGGCCAGTTTGGTACACGCTTACAAGGTGGAAAAGATAGTGCTAGTCCTCGTTATATTTTCACACAGCTCAAGTGCGATTGTTTTTATATACTGAACAGTTTTAAACATTTTGCTTGTGGAAATATTTGTTTCTATAATGGTTAAAGTTATTGTTTTCCTTCTCAGTGTTTGTTATAAAGTATTTTCTTAAGAAGGTTGTTTAGATTATTGCTATTTTCAGTCCTGTCACTCGAGCATTGTTTCCAGCTGTTGATGAAAATGTTTTGCGTTTTTTATTTGAAGAAAATCAACGAATTGAGCCTGAGTGGTGAGTTTCGACATGTATCAGAAACTGGAGCATTTTTCGGTCCCAAACACTGATTTTTATTTGCTTGTGATTAACTTCTAGGTATTGCCCAATCATACCCACAGTTTTGGTTAATGGAGCTGAAGGTATTGGTACTGCATGGTCAACGAAAATTCCGAACTACGATCCGCGCAAAATTACTGATAACATACGACGTTTAATACGTGGTGAACCATTGCATGCTTTGGTAAGTTTTTAAAGGTGTTTTTTTTGCACTGAATTCAATTCAAATTTATTGAACTTTCAGCAATATATTATTATTTTAATGGCCTACTTTTTCCAGCTCATATTAGCTGTGAAGTATGTGACTAATTTTGAATATTCAATATTGTGCACTTATTCTTTGTTATAAGCTATGCATTTGCTCTCTTTTATGATTAATATCGGTTATAAATTCATACAACAATAGTTTTTAATGCTTTTATCAGAGCCCATGGTTTAAAAACTTCCGTGGAACCATTGAAAAATTGGACGAGTCACGATATGTTTGTAGTGGTGAAATAGCTATTTTAAATGAAAGCACTATCGAAATCACTGAGCTACCAATTCGAGTATGGACACAAAACTACAAGGAAAATGTTTTAGAACCGATGTTGGAAGGTTCTGATAAGCAACCTCCTCTGATATTGTACGTTCCTTAGACTTAACTGTATGATTGGCTCTTTTTTCACTTTTCATATAACATTTTCATTGACTTGCTAATTTCATAACTCATTCTTCATATTATTTTCAGAGACTTCAAAGAATATCATACAGATGCAACAGTTAAATTTGTTATAAAAATGAATGTGGCTAAACTAAAGGAAGCTTCCATGGAAGGATTACACAAGACCTTTAAATTGCAAACAGTTATAAACACAAGTTCTATGGTAATAAAGTTTCATTTCGATTTTTTGAGTAATTCAGTTAAATATTCACTTGTAAACTGACTGCCCATTTCTGATATTTCATCTCTCTGTTGATATATACTTAAAAAATGTTCATTTAATTACAGGTATTGTTTGATGCTCTAGGGTGCTTGCGAAAATTTTCAACTGTGGAGGAAATTTGTAAAGAATTTTTTGAAACAAGAAAAAAAAAATACATTGAGCGAAAGGCATTCCAAGAAGGTATGCTCCGTGCGCAGAGCCAACGACTCAGCAATCAGGTATTATTTTGTAACTGGAAATGATAAGTGATTCTGACTTCAGATGCAGTCTCAAGTTTTGAGATTGCATTCATTTGGCTGAAATTCATCAGATTTTTGTTTTACATGTTTATTTATATCAGGCTCGATTTATCTTGGAAAAGATCAAAGGCGAAATACTAATTGAGAACAAGCGTAAGGCAGTGATTGTGGAGCAATTAGTGAAGAAAGGTTTTGATCCAGATCCAGTAAAACAATGGAAAGAATCTCAGAAGAAGCGTGAATTGGAAATGACTGGCGAAGTTCAGATGGAAGATGAAGAGACCGACAATGAAGAAGAAGTTTTTTGTTTTGCCATGAATTATATTATTCAAGAAATATGCAGTAGTTCATAAATATTCAGCTTTTGTCAGATATTACATTTCGAAAATGTTTCTGGTATTAAAGTGCTGTAATTCAAGTGACCGCCCAGACACTTCATTTAGAGTGATTCATCCAGCCCGTCTACAAAGAATGACTGGGAAAAGAAACTGAGTGATTATGATTATTTGGTAGGCATGGCAATCCTAAAATTATCAGAAGAAGAGAAGGATAAATTATTACGTGAAAGTGAAGCAAAATTAGCAGAATTAAAGGTAGTTTTTTAAGGTTTTTTATTTCAATTTGAGTTTAAGATATGCTTTTTTGCTCAAAATACCCATATAAATAGTTTATTTCAAGTCTGCTATTTGATTTGACAATTCAGGTTTTGGAAGCGAAGAGTTGGGCAGATTTATGGGAAGAAGATTTGAGTAACTTCTTGTCTGAATTGGAGAAGCAGGTAAATTGTTTGTTTATTATTTCATCCTATGTGATTTACTTCTATTGCATCTTTTTATTCCTTTATCAATTTTTGCATTATTATAATTAATAATAAGAGGTTTAAATTAGTTTTTATTTTAGGAGGCAAAGGAAAAAGAAGATTTGGAAATGCAAGTTAAGGATGCTACGAAAAGAGTTGGTAGCGGGACTTCAAAGGGAGGAAAAAGAAAAGCAGGCACCCTCGTGAAAGTATTTTTTACGTTGAAAGATATAAGCAGTAATTATTATGGTCATGAAGAATTTTTGGATTATACTATAGTTTTGTTGAATGGGAAATCTTTTGAACTTGTATCTTTATTTTCAACAGTATCTCTTGGATTATAGTTTTCATTGCTCAAGACCTTCGAATTTTCGGAACTAAATTTTGAATTATTCAGGAGGTTCTTCCCGATCCACAAGGTATTCGAGTTGTGCCCCATTTCGATGCTATCAAAGAAAAATATGACGCACGAAGAAATGATGGTGAACCCAAAGTTAAAAAACCTAGAATACCGAAAGAGCTGAAAAAAGTAAAGGAAAATGTTGAGGTAAGTGTCTCAGAATTCACCACTTATCTAGCAAATTCAGTAAATAGTTTATTTATTGGATTTTCAATCTTGATTTGTACTTCAATCTTTAATATTGTTTAGGATAATGAAAAATTGAATATCCAGCAGCAGCAGAAAAAAACTGGTAAAATTTACTTGTTCTGTTTATTTCATGTTTCATAAGATTTAATTCATTTTTTTCTTTCATTTTTAATTTGATATGAATTGTGATTTTACTGACTACATCAGTCTGTTTCGATGAAGTGAAAATTCTTTGATCTGGAAATTATCATACCCAATTTGAATTTGTAATCATGAACCTCATACTTCAGCAAAAGATGGCTTTTCACGAAGCAAAAAATCAAAGAAAAAACAAGATGAGTGGAAGTCAGGTGACAGCGAGGACGATTTCGATGAATCTAAATTTGTTGTTAGTGATGAGGACAATAGTGATGATGGGGTTGAAATTAAAAAAACTACTGCTAAAGATCGAAAAAAACGAGTTAGTTGTCATGCTATGAAGGCAAAAAATTTTTGAGCTGTCAGTCTCTCTAGCATTAAGATTTAGGCAAACCAATTAATGAGCGGTCCGGATCAAAATGATAGTTCAGCTGCTGATGAAAGTTCACTGATACCAGATGACGATAAAACAAAGAAATTCTGTGAAAAAATCGGAAATCTGTTCGTTGATGAGGTTAATTTTAATTTTTGTCTTTTAAAGTATTTGTGGGAATTTATAAAAGTCATATGATATGTATTTTCATTTAAATGTTGTAGGAAATAGAAACAGGTGTTCCTGTGTCTAATAGTGCTAATGCAGAAAGGAAAAAACGATGTATTACTAAAGAAGCAAAAGCAATGGACAAAGGTAAAAAGGTAAGGAAAAAATTTTTTAGATGATATTAGTGTGATGAAGAAAAGAAAAACATGTATTATAATTTAACATTTAATGAAATTTCTTTCTTGATTCTCTCATTTACATAGTATATTAAGGCCATTTATTTTTAGAACCATTTGAGTGGGAGCTAGTAATAATATTGTTTCCTTTTTCTTTTGTCAGTCTCAAGAAATTCGAATATTTGAAGTTAGCAAAACCCTGTAGTTATTTACTGCATCGATTTAAAAAATTTATGTTTTTGGATCATGTATTAGATTTGAAAAATACATAATAACAGATGTTTGTCACGTTTGTTGCAGAAATAGAAATTTTTTCTCGCTTACAGGTCAAAGATAAGGATAACAAAAAGGAGACGAAAGCTATGGATGGTGAAAAGGATAATGATACGCCACCGGCATCAAGTTTGGAACCAGCAACTTCACGTCGTGTTGGAGGTCGACAGCGCAAGGTAATTAAGTATACGTTTGATGATGACGTTTCTGATTCGGATGATGATTTTCCACTTCCACAGACGAGAAAAAGACGAAAGAAATATGAGAGTGACGACGAATTTCAGTTAAGTGGTTAAGAGTTTAAAAGCATGAATTTTGGTAGTTACTGTAGTTTCAGTAGCAAACAAAAATTATGCTTTTTTTCTCAATTTCTATGACAACTTATTTTCTTCATCTTTATGCAATTATCTACTTCATTATGTACTGATTTGGAATGTGGCTGGTTATTTATGACAAATAATATTCCTCCTTGTTGATACTCTAGTAGCCTTCTAACTTGTTGATTTTTTTGATTTCGTATTACATTTATATGCAATGATTGTTTGTATGTTTCAGTCTTATTTTGAATCGGATATAAGTTTCGTTTGTTTGTATTGTCTGACTTGATTACACCATAACAGCATTTTGACTCCGGATATTTTTGAATGATCAGCTTTCAAACACCATTTAACATTTTAATATTATTTCAAAAGTCTGGTATCCAATTTTAATATCTTTTTAGATTGTTTGCTTGTTGTTTTCTGTTGTATGTGTGCATTCATTGTCAGCCACTTTCTTTACCAGTTATAACGAATTATTTATGCCTCATTTCAATTCTGATTTCATCTAGGAGCTTTGTCCTTCTTTCTTGCAGCTTAAATGCTGATTTTACTTTCATTTTGTGGTGACTTTTTTTTTTTAGATTATTTAATCTGATTAAAACCTTTTATTGAGCACTGTCTTAGAAAGAAACAAAAATTTTGATCAGTACTGGGGATTACTTTAATTTGAATATGATCTCATGATAATTATGTAGTTCATCGCTGAAATCAAAATACGTATTTGTGGATTATAGTATGGAGTTGAAAGAGTAGTGCTTTCCTTCTCGTATCTCTTTTGGGCATTAACTGAATTTAGTTTAATTATTTATTAATTGGAATAATTTAATCCGTAAAATATTATGAACTTGAAAGAAAACTGCTTTAGACAGTGACAAATCAATTCATTATATAGTCTGCTATGAAGTTATTTAACATTGTAGAGCAAATACCTAATATGCTGTTAATCAGTTTACATAAGGAAGAAGTTATTATTATTATCCTATCGGCACACCTCATAAAGGCGTCTGTACCTTAATTTTTGGTATTCTGCTCTAAAATAACGATGATTTTTTAGGAGTTCAATGTTCGATCAAACGATTAAGCAAGTCACATTGTAATAAACTTCAGGGTACTTGATTTACGTTCCATTTAACTTGTCATTAAGTGTGATGTGACTTATGAATTGTGAAAATCGACATCTTATTTTGTGTTATATTTTCAAAGAATAATATGCGAAATAAGCTGTCTTTCTTGTAAAGTAGTGGGAAAGGGATTTTTGGTAAAGCTACTAATTATATGATTACCACGCAAGATATGCTGAGTTAATATAGGATGCGATCTACTGAGATCAGTAGAATCTGCCAAGGATAGCTATGATAATGCGAAAAACTATGCTACTTTTTTATTGTATTGGGATTTTTGCTAATATGGAATGATGAATGGTTTCAGAAAGCGTTTGAAGTGATTTTGAGTTAGTTACTACTAGAACATTAAAAAACAGAAGTAATGTAGAATAATTTGTAGAATAGTAGATGTGCTCAGCTCATACGTTATTAGTATCTTTTTAATCGTGTTGAAAGTATATTGATGGTTCTGAGTCATTAAGTGTACGAAAAAATATACAAGCAGTGCGAACATATTTGAAACAAGCATAAGTAATTTGAAGTTTAGAGGTGTTCATTATAGTCGTTCTAGGCTTGTGAAATCTTATCTTTCATTCTAGACATGATAGCAATTTCATCAAAAATCATAGATGAAAAAATCAGTCTATTTTGTCGCACCAATATTGAACTAATTTATTTTCGATTATTGGGTATTTGCTCGTTTTATGCATTTTTGTTGTTGTTGTTTTCTTACCATTTTAGCATATCTAAGCAGGAAATTAGTTTCAGAATGAATTTGTTGTTCAAGGACACATTTTATTATGGACTAAAATAAAAATTTAAGGCATGTGTTAATGATAAAATTGGGAGTTGCATTTTCATTTATTTTTTTGCGCGGTTTCCATTTTAGATTTAAAAAGTATAATAAAGCTATGCTTAATAAAGAAGACTTTAGTTTACTTTATTTTCGTCATCCATAAAATACTTTGTGTTAGCTTCATTTGAAGCATTGAATAAACAGCTAGTTTAATTGGCTGAATTTTTGGTTGTACTAATACTAGTACTATTATTGTAGCAATTAAAGTTATTTGTACTTTTTTATGTTAAATAATAAAATGAAGAAAATTTAATGTAGTAACTGTACGAACAAATTTTTAAGACTAAAAGTGCTGTGAATTTTAAATGTTTTTATTTCAAAACTACTGTAAGTTTTTTTTTTTTTGAAGAATGTGAAAAGTTTATTGTAATCGTTAAGTGGTGAAATTTTATCAAATCTTATTTGATACTCAAATAGAGAAACATAAGATTTTCATATTCAAGAGAATCAACTTGAAATCATTCATCATGTACAATAATACTTTTTGTGAATAAATCAGGCAAAAATCTTGATTAAAGACTTGACTTTGTTAAATGTCAACAACTTCACTTCTCACAATGTAATGAAAAGTTTTTCTGCAATTTACTTTTAAAGATTGCTAATAATCTGTGCATTCATGCAGGATTTATCAGACTTTATGTTTGCTTCGTTGCATCACTTGTATGATAGTTATTTGCTATTTGTGACTTAAGAATTATCATTCTCACAATATAATTTTTATGAAATATAATACAATAGTAGTATTGTGAATTAATACAACTGTAAACGTCTTGTGTATTGCAAGCAAGACTCAAAGTTTTAAAATTATTGCATTCAAATACTCTATGTGATTATTTTGGAAATTCAAATATCATCTGTCATCATCTTTTTAATTTTCAATATAGTGAGAGATATGACTTTTTTTTCAATATATTTAATGCTAGTCTGAAATATATGAATATCAAAACAACATTTCGCATTAAGAAAAGCTAAATATTAATGACAAAGCATGATATTGAATTAAAATTTTTTCTCCACTTCATAAGTATTGAGAATTTTCTCCTGAATCGGAGTGAAGATAGCATCAAGTCAGGATTAACACATTTTTCAAATGATGATGGTTCATGAAAAAGTGTGGTCAGCATCTGGCCATCGGTGCCATGGTCTATGAAGTTATATGCTTGCTGATTTCGAATATTTCATTTTAAAAAAATAACTAAAGTTAAGGAAGCAAAGATTGTAAGTCATACATATCTTTGTAAGAGTTAAAATTTCAGTAAGTTCATATTTTTTATTTATTTTTCAGTAAGTTCATATTTTATGCAGAGTAATTATTCTGTTATGATTTATATTTTTTAACAACTGAAACAATTACAATTAGATCGTTAAATTGTGAGATTAGAAAGTGTTGCAGAATTATTAATACCCTTTATAAAATTCATTAGACAGTATCTGTTTTTAACTGCATTGATATTGGATAAATAATACCAAATCATACCACTTAGATACAAATATGATTTGGTATTATCAATTAATTGCACAGAGAAATGCATTTGTTATTAAATAATATGCTATGTATATACTTTTAAACAAAAAATTTTATACTTTGTCAAAATTTATATTGATAATATCTTTGATAGCCTGTAGTATTCACATTTTAGTAGACAAACAAGCAGTTTTATCTACTAAATTGTATACATATTTCACTTCCTTTATGCAGATTCATACATAATTAAAGAACTAGCGGTGGTAGCGAATAGAAAGATAGTATTGTCCTTGTTATAAGTGGAAATGTGAAAAGAATTATTATATTCATGAAAGTGTGACCTCTCTGTAACCTTTTCAATAAAACCTCTCTAGTGAATTGCAGAGAGTAGATCAGAAAATGCATATGCCCATAAAAGATTGCACCTCTATTAATATCTTTGTTATTTGTCACCAAAATTAATTCAGAATTGCCGCAAAAAAGTCAGCTATTTATTATAAATATTTTATTTTCTTTTGTAAAATTTTTATTATTGGCTGGAAATAATGGTCTATCCATCAACGCTAATAATTTGTCTTTTACTCATTAAAGTAAGTCATTTTTTAAATTATCATTTGCATTTATTGCAAATTTCATATAATAATACAGTACCAGACATATTAAATCATACTATTATTTTATAATTTTGAAAAAAATCGTTCTATTCACATTTATTCCCTAAGATATTAAAAAATGTAGCCTAATGATAATGTTCTGTATAACTTTTACTCTTTTCATATAATTAAAATAAATAATAGTAAATAATAGGCTTATTTGTTACCAGCAAATATTAGACATTAATTTGTTATACAATTTTATTCTGCTCAATTATAAGAATCTTTCTGAGCAGTTTTGAATTAGTATAAAAGGTAGTTTTGATTGTAAACTTTTTTAATTTAATAGCTGTAAAACAATCATAAATTGTATTGAGTAGAGCTGAACTTCTAAAGAATCCATTAAATATTTCTATTTCTCCCAATTTTGTAGTTAATACAAAAATGAATTTAGACAGTTTGACTTTAAGTTCATGGCAAAAAAGAGAATTTTGTTTTACCTCACTACCTACCAATATCTTCCATTACTATGAAACGAACAAAAGCGTTTTTTTGCATTTTGAAATAAAAGATAAAATTACTCTTTTCAGATATATTTGTTTATGCTAATAAATTTAAATTTCAAATGCAATACTACCAAATTCCATTAACAAAATCATTAAGTATTTTTAAATTACTTAAAATTAAATTATGCATTGAACTATTTGCATTATATGAAAAGATGTAGAAATGTTTAATAGTTTTTCAAGTTATTTTTCATTGTGCTGAACTAATTGAATTAGAATTAATTTGCAGATTTTGCTTGGTGTATGTAAAACAAATGACAATGGAATCATTGGTAAGGAGTTTCAATTAATTTTTCTGTACCTTGTCAGAAATTTTTATAATATCAGTTCAGTAAAGTTATAAATAGATTTAGCGAGAGATAAAGAAAAATATTCTACATTTGCAAGGAATGGGTAAATTTTTACACAAATATTTGTTTAAATAAATAAATAAATATTTAAACAAATATTTGTGTAAAACACATTTTATTATATATATAATTATATATATAATAAAATGTGGAGGGTTAGTCTTTCTCGCTTTACTAATGCTGGTGCGGTTTCGTATTCCAGCATTACGGCTGTATTTGTCCCGCGCTCAAATTTGTTGTACTGATCTCTTTGCTTCATCCTATCAAATTCCATGGTGGTCATCAACTAAAATGTTTTGGAGCGTCTTCTTGAGCACTAATTGAATATATGCCCCAACGTGATCAGGTATAATGATCTCCTTCGCATAGCGTTTGTAAAGGTTTCTTCCAATTCCATCACAAGTCATCGCATAGGGGATTGTTTTGGTCCTGCATTTCATCTCTGACCCAACTTTACTGGCCAGTACATCATATTTGCGTTTTTTCCCGGTCTCGACTGCTGTCAGTTCCTCTTGATTAGTGATGCCAACCTCAATCAGGATTACTTCACGTCGCTTCCTATCATGTATCATGATATCCGGTCGATCCGCTTTTATTCTGATTGCAGTTCTCACTCGCCTATCGAATCTGATCTCAACATTCTCATTCATGACAATTTCCTGGACTGAAGGGCCTTGCATATGCGGGAATGCTTTCAGATCATACTTTTTGCAGAGTTTCAAGTGGATGTGCGGTTGAACCTCATTGTGTCTATACTAGGCGACACAGTGAGGTCCTGCGCAACATCCATTGAGGCTAGTTCATTGCTGCGCAATGTTGTATAGCTTTGCTTAATGAATTTTCTTTTCTATTTTGCTATACAAGGGCGCGATATAGTTATCTCCAAGACTGCTCCTTCTTCTGGGCTGGTAATACGTTTTCGCATTTTCTTCGAGATTGTATTTAGTCTAAAAGTAGGGTACAATAATTGCTCTCTTCAAAATTGCCGTTCACCGGTTAATATGAATGCGGTTTCTACGAATACATGATGAAACTGCAAAAGCATAAGCTCAATCCTACACTCAACGTAGTGAATCTCACGTTCTAGCTCCTCCATTAGCAAATACAGTCTCTCTAAAATGCAAGTTGACTGCGAATTCCGTACCTATCTGGTAATTGCCTGATATCATGCTCAGTTGCTTGAAAATCCTCTGGTTCATGTTCGAGCACTTCGATGTAATAATTTATTGAACTTTTAGCGTGCTCATTCCCCACCTTGATAAAGTTCTTGTTATTTAGAGCAGTTTTGGCTAACCACTCAATTCTCACTAAAATCTCTGCCCGGAATTTGTGGTAGCTTTCACTGATAGGTGCATTAGTCCTGTCTTCCACTATTATAGGTATTTGTACCCTTGAGTTCGTACCAGTAGCGTCTTATCAGTGCATTCCTCGGTATTAGTGACTGTCTTCACTTGATTCACTTCTAGTCCTACCGCATCAAAAAATTTCTCAACTTCTTCAGCCACAGCTTTCATGATATCGCCATCGATAGCAAGGAGCTTCAGATGCCCCACAAATAATAAAGGGTTCGTTACATAAATTCCTTGATCAGTGGAAATCGCCACCTTTGAGTATCTGATTTTGAGCGTATGGCTTAAAGCGTCCATAAAGCGATTAACAACAAAGTAAGGCTGTCACCTTGAGGGATAATACGCTGCATTTTGTTTTCTATTATATTTCTCCATTGTATTTTAGTACAACTACCTTCAGTAAATATCAATTCATAGGCCAACCATCGGTGGAATGTGGCAATGAATTCATTCGGTTTTCGGTTAAAACTATAAAACCGTTTCATGGTAAATTATTTATTAAAGGACAGCATGCAACAAGTGAATGTGTCCATATTTATACAGCAAATGATGATGTTTCTAACAACGCAAAAAGTTAGACTTTTTTTTGTATTACTGAGATTAAAATTATTTTTCTTTTTATAATTCAAAATTTAACTTTTTGCAAGTCAAAGGTCAATTAGCAATTTTTACTACACTTCTGGATTTGACCATAATATCTTCTTTTTTTTATCACTTTCTATTCAATTCCACGTAGTACAGTAGCAAAAATGTGAGTAAGCAAAATTGTAATCTGATATTAATCTATGTATTAGCAAAATGCTATCAAGTCAGTAGATTAGAGTAAAATATTTTTTGTGTTGCACGCTCAGTAGTTGTGTATTGCATTGCTGTCAAAAAATATTAAAAATCATTATGTGAATTTTTCACAAAATTAGCTCAATTAATAAAGCTAATTCACTTTCTAATCAGATTATAAGTCCAATGTATTATTTCAGCAAGAACATACCACGTATACACAGTAAGGAATAGACAAAAATTAAATCTTAACACACAATAGTAAAGTATAATGCAGTGAAAGAGGAAAGACTTTGCTTTAATATTAAACAATTTGAGACACTGCATGAATGACAGTTCACTTGATTTTTTGTCCTGAAATATTTGAAAAAACGTGGTAATTTAAAATTTAAAAAAAAAAGTTCTGAAAAAAAATTTTTTTCAAGTTTAAACTTTATGGATTACCGAGTTTCCTTGTTTTTGCAGTGTCCTATCATATGTATAATATAATTAAATGAGTTTATATGCTTGAAAATATCAAAACAATCATTATTGGGAAAATTATAAGAAGGCATAACTTTGATCGAATATGTATTTTGCAATGCTGTAAAGTAAAATCTAGAAATAAAGAAGTTTTGTACTACTTTTAGAGATGTCATTTTATTTCACCTTTGCAAATACTACCATCAGAATACTTTATAACGATACTGTCTCAGTTTTATTTAGCTAACTCGATTAAGCTGTTTCCATCACAATCCTTGCAAGATAAATTTAATGGTTCTCGACAACTTGTTTCAACGATTAGTAAAGACTTCAGTTGCCCACCTTGTCCAGTTTGCCAGCAAGTAAGTAAAATAAGGAAGCAACGAGAAATTGCTGAACAAACAGCCGACTTGAAAATCAAACTTGGCTCTTGTAATGCTGAATATGAACATCAGGTTATATTATTTATTTCACTTGGTTGTTTTTTAAATTTGCTAAACAACTGAAAATACTACAGAAATTACAAATGTAATAATTGGTCATCATTAATGTTAGTAGTTTTTATTAATTTGTAATGTATTTCACTCATCGATGCGAAATGAATCTTACATATATTGATAACTTTAGCACTACGCTTCATTAACAATCAAAATAGTATCAAATAATGTCATTGTGGATGGATATTCAGTGCTGCCAGTATAAAAGTTTCATACTTGATTATGAGCGCATAATTTTTTGATATTATATATTATTATATTTTAGATTAAGCCTCGCGCAGTTATTGTATCACTCACCGTTGTTGTAAGTTTTCATGAAAACTTACTTACTAAGTTGGATCGTGCATTTCGTATTCAATGTACTTATATGGAAGGTAGCAAAATGATTGGTACTGATTTGAATGTTAGGTAAATTTTTCGCTTCTTATGCATGAACAAAAGACAACATTTACTGAATTAATTATTATAAATCAGAAACTAAGATAAAATTTTATTAACTATTGTCGTTTACTAAGAATCACTGAATTTTACACTTCTTTATCGTTATTTCAATGTTTTTTACGACTTATATTTTTGTTGTACTCAATTTTAACTTTTTGATTTTTGAAATGGAACAACTTTTTGTATGGAATGTGCTCTGAAAAAATATTTTATACTATGTATATGATTTTTTTTAATTGAAAAAATGTAGATCAAAAGTAATTATTGGAGCACAGTTTAACTTTTATAGCATGCCACAAGCTACTGATTTAGAATCAACGATCAAGCCACCAAATTGTTACTACATGGTTAGAAACTTAGAAGGAAAAGCAATCACTACTGCTCGAGTTGGAGAACTTGTTGAGCATTATTGGATTTGTCAAAGTTCATTTACAGGTGGTTGCTTGCTATTATTGGAAACAGTTAAAAATTTTATGTACAGAATATTTGCTGAAAAAATTTTTTCAATTACAATTTCTAAAAAATATTTCAAAAAAAGAAATATTATTTTGTGAAATGAAATTAATTATTGCAATGAATATGAAATTATATTTAAAGCATAAAGATGAATTCAAATAATTCAACAAAAATTTTTTTTCGAAATAGAAAAATAATAATTAATATAATACTTTGTTTTCAGTCATAGAAAGAAAATTAAAATTTTAGACGTCTATGCAATGCTAGTAAAAAATTGTTACGCTGAAGCAAGCGATAGTTTCAAAGTTCTTGTCATTGATGAAAATGGGTTAGTTCTTTAAGTCACTTATAAATGTTTATTAAACTTCAGCTACCACAACAAAGTGTAGTTTGTTAGTTAACTTATTCTTAAAATAAAAATTTCAAATGGAAGATCCCTTTTTTTTAAAATTGCTAAAGAAATTAGTATTAGTGCTAATTTACTTCATAAACTATTCAATTATTGTTTTATTCGTTTATTTCCTCACAAAAGATAGATAATTATTGTTATTCAACTCATAACATCAGCTATTTATCGCTTTACTCATCCATACTTATAGATTCGATTTAATGCTAAATAAATGATATTTAAGATCAAATGAAATCAATAGCACTTAAAATTAAGTATAACAAAAATCATTCAAAATCATTTACATAATAGTTTTGCGTTCACATACGAAAAATAATGTTTATCGACTTAAGAGGTAATTTATCCTTATGTTTTCCCTGATTTGATATCGAATCTATAGGCATGGCTGAATAAAAGTAATGTTCAAGGTGTTCACTCGATCCATATATACTACCTAATCTTAAATATGCGTCAAATCTATTATCGGTAGCAATCCAGGCGCCTGTTTTCAAATTTCCTGATCGTTCTCAAATGGGATTTCAGTGTGATATTGCAATTTGTCTACGGAACCAGCAAAATTGTAGTTCTATTATTGTAAGTCTTTTTTCTTGTAACTATGGTAATATTTGTAGGAAACAAAAAATACAGTAATAAGCACTTAATATATTGCTTCTTTATTGTAGTTTGTATGTAACACACTGTCTTGAGTAACTGTAGCTCAAAACTGTACTCATTAAAACTCCATTACAGAAGATGTGGAAAGAAAATTGTATGATTTGTTCTTAAGATTGAACTCTCTATAATTTTTTCCTATCGAAAGGCAGAAGCCAAAAATGATCTTATGACTTGATACTAGTAGCTAGAATTGTAGTAGGCTTTGATAATTATTTCTTGTCATATAACACAACTAGCAGTTATTTTATTAGATCTTGAAACATTAAAGTAACTGCAGACATTTCTATATCGTTCATTTATTTATATCTCTTAGAGGCATATTAAATAATGTAAGTAGCAAAAATTATTCCACTAATCATAAGTGACAATGAAAAAAACTTGAAAATGATGCAAAAAATCATAATATCATTTCGCAGCACTTCTTTATGGAATCTTAACAATAAATGATAGTTATATCTCTAGCATTCAACAATTTTTTTTTCTAAAACACTAAAAGAGTTAATTACTTTGCTAGTAGTTACAGTGCACAATTTGTTACTAGATTAAAATATTTCTCACGGAAAATCGAGACAACAGATTGAAAAAACAATTCAAAAATGGTAAAATTTCTTTAGCCACCCAACTGTGTCGACAGCAGACGTAGAAGACGTGAAGTTTTTAACTCAAGCACGCAAGAACTCGTTCTTCGGACGCCAAAGATCAACATTATTGATTTAGGCGATGCAATCCACGGTAAAGTATCCATTGTCATTAACTTCATTGTTCAATTATTAGGATGAAGTTGGACACAAGATAAAACATAAGATTGTTCAAAGACTGAATATTTTCCTTCCATTCTCCAGGATTTTTAGTCGAGAAATTTCAAAAAATATCGGGAAAGACTTGATTATCCAAAATATTGCGAATGAACAACTTCAGTATCCTTTACAATGAATTAGCAGAACACTTCTCATAGATTTTTTTTTCAAAGACTTGGTGAATAAGTCTCCTTCCATTCTCTAGGATTTTGATATGCGCATCTCGACTGGGAAAATCAATTTTTTCAAAAAACTGCCGGACTCCAGACTTCGTCCCACCTCAGTTTTTGAAGGGCACTATATTTTGCCGCCTTATTAGTGTCTTTCTATGTTTCAAATATATTTATAGCAAAATCGCCTGCAAAACAATCGTCTTCGGAATTCTTGAATTCACAGAATTACTGCATGACAATAACCGAGTTCGCCTGCGCAATCTCAATCGCAACATTTGTCGTTACTACTGCAGCAGCCATTATAGGAGCATCAGCTATCAGTAACACTCCTCGAGTACATCGATAATTAATTAATTATTACACAAAACACTGTAGTTCGTTGCCTTTTAACAAAGATGGCAAAAAATATACCTTTTATAGCAACAATTTATTTAATGTTTTAAGAACTTTATAATAAAAAACGCAACTTCTGACACAATGTTCTTTTGGCACGCGGAAATGTAATGGTATTAGATGCTTCAACTAACCTTATTAATTTAGCCTTAGTCTTCTGATGCATTATTCCGAATTACAGCGTCAAAAACTAACTTTTAACTCCTATAAGCGTAGCGCTACTATATGCATTCTTAAAGACAATTTAAATCAAGTGCTAAGACCCAATCTAGCTACTGGTGAAAAAATTTTCTTTATATACCCATTACCATATTTACATTTCAAACGGCATTCGGGACAAAAACTACAATTCTTGCAAGAAAACTTATTGCAAAGTAATGCCCGAAATTGAAAATTGAAAAAATTGCGCGATATTTTGAAATTGAAAAAAGAAAATAACGGTCAAACAAGAAGCAACAATAAAAAATTGTCAAAAAATTATCTGCATGAGGTATCCAAGTCAACTTACAATACAATTTCACGATAAAATGATTCAAAATGTCTTCATTTCAAAATTACAGTTCTAAAAGGGCCTTCTTGGGCCTAATAAAAACTTATCACAGAGAGAAGTCAACAGCTTCTTTCCTTTGTTATTTCCAAAAAATGAAAGTAATCTACTTACACTACACTTTAATGAAGAAATGATTCAAAACATTTTTCCAATCAAACCTGAACAGTAATATGAAATATTAACAATCAATGCCTGCACAGTAATGTACTTCAATACAGTCTGAAAATAATTTCCCCATAACTTTTGCTTCCTTAGGCCTTGGAACAGGTCCATTTGGTCCAGAGTACACAAAGGGAAATCGTAATACATAGTAACGTGCCCAATCTAGACGTAATGGTGCCTCTCCTGTATGATAAACAGCCAATTCTTTTAGCGTCGGCTGAAAAAGCAAAAAGTTTTTCATAATTCAGCTGCCAAGAATGCATACATCATTCGAAGAATGTCTCGGTCAAAAACAAGATTTAGGAGTAATTTTGGCCCTACATTTACTTCCGAATCTCGTTCATCTACAGAAACAAAGAAAATAACCTGAACTTGAGGATTGAGGACTACAGCAACTGGAGCTTTAGGAGTGACCACATGAAGTCGCATAAGCTGCGCACTGACTGATGGTAAACGACGACACGAACATCTTGTCCACACTGATATGTCTGGACAAGTAACTACAGATTTTGAATCCTAAAATAATAAGTCCAAAGGCAAACTTTTTCGATTTTTCAAAAGAGAAGTGTGGACTTTATGTAATTCATGTACAAAGAAAGTAATACGCATTTTTCAGGATGAAAAAACAAGTTCATAAACTGTTGCGAACATAAAGGTACTCAGGATTTGTCAATTTTACGAGAAAAAAAAAGGAATTATGTTAAAAGATTAGAAAAGAAAATAATTGTGGAACTAGATGTTACTTTCACTCGAATATTTACGGACATATCTTGTTTTATGAATTGGTGCCCACGAGGGCACTCATATTCGAATCCAATGAAAAGCTGAAAAATACATTAATAGCAATACCTAATGAAAAGCTTTAATAATTCAATACTAGATTTAAATGTGACCACATGAAGTTGGGTCACTCTTAAATCGATTTTTTTGTTGGTAATTTTAAGCACTTATTTGTTTAAATAATAGAAACGACGGTTACATTGAATTATTACGGAACTGCCAATTTCAAATGTTCACTTTACATGACACAATACCTTCACTCTTTCTTGATTTTCGCCGTTATTTCTCATTATGCGCTTTCTTATACCGTACGTATCACCGATAATTTTTCTCATATCAATTTCCCATTTCTCGGAGTCAACTGCCAAAAAAACATCAACTGATGTGAGAAATTGCGATCTGCTTTTGGAATTAGACATGCGAACACCAGTTCTATGGCTAAATAACTTTTGACTGTCAAATAATGTGTTAATTATTATCAACATGATAAATACTGTGTATCTAAACAGAAACTAGCTAAGGACCTGTATAAACTTGATTGGCCAATGCAGACAAGTGACCATGAGGGGAAAAGCGGTCTCTTTGATGGTGAGTCTGTATTGGGCACACATTCCAAAAACTGTCCTTAAAGATAGAGAGTATTAACAAAATTACAGTTAAACAAGATATGAATAAACTGAAAAGTCTATATAAGTAGAAATATATATAATGTACTGCCTTGGTGTGATTCTCTTAAATTTAGCAGCTTTTCCTCAAAATCTTTTGCACTATCAATTTTCCCAATATTTTCATCCATTTCTCGCAACTGTACATCATCATCATCTAGATAAGACACATGGGTTTCTGTTTCCGCTTCTATTTCTGTTTCCACTCCACATTCCATCTCAGTCTGTATATTCAATTCCATACCATCTAGTGATAACGACTCGAAGCCATTCACAAGCTGCAAAAGATTTCCAGGAAATTTCACATAGCCTTTCTATTTGACTTTCATGAAAACTGATATTAACTACTTTCTGATGCGCTTCTTCAATACGTGATTGTTCAAATTCCTCCACAGATTCTTCCTCATCATAATTACTTTCCGTCTCATCAAACCCAAGCTCGTCAGATTTTTCTACATCTGATGATATTGAAACTTTTTCTACTTCATTTTTTATGACGTCGGTGGCCCGAACTACAATATGCAAAAACACATGCAAATTATAACCTTTAAAAACATAAATCTTCGAAACAAAATTTCAAAAAAAAAGATAGACTTCATTCATTACGACTCTGAAGCACTACTCGTTGCACTGTTATTATGTTTGCATATAAATCAAAACATTTCGTACTAGAACAGGATCAAACATACTGAATTGCAACAAAGAATTATCACTTTTGCGAGGTGACTGAGCAATTTTCTGACGTACTTCATCTTTAACAAGAGGATTATCACCATCCAGTAGCATGTTTAAATCCTCTAAACACAACGATGCAAAATAAGATATTCAAATTACTTCAAAAATTCATGATACACGGATTTAAATATAACGATAATTAGAATATACTTCATAATTTGAAGAAATGCAAAATTACCTCCTTCAGTCAATTGTTCTGAAAGCTGCACAAGACTACTTTTTGAACAAGACAATGACTTTTGAGATTTATCCCACGATGCAGCATCATCCAGAGCTTCGTTATTAATGTTACATGGTTTGAAAGTTACGAACTCATATGACATTCCATTTTTGCAACATGTAAACAGAGGTCGCATGTAAAATTCGTAATTAGCTTCCTACAAGAAGAAAATAATTACATTTGCGCCGATAATTTCATTATTTAAAAACTCATGAAATCCCGGGATATTTTTATAAATGTTTCATGTACTCGAAGTGATTATGTTCTTATGGAGTTCAGGTACTTCAATTCGTTAACTCAGTTAATTTAACTTCAAGAAAAATCGATAACATATAACAGTTGGAAAAATAATAAACCCGTAAAGAAAATGGATCGTCACGGAAGGCTTGTGAAAATCCACAATTGCACGCTGAAAGAAAACGAATTCCACTTGAATGAGACGTTCGTTTTGAGGCAGGTACATCGACATCCGAAAAGGAGCAATGCACCTGAAATTCTGGAAAACTTCACTGACTGAGCAGCCTTTTTTCCGCAATTTGTTTGGACTCATGCACACAACAGGACTAGCACTTACGACGATCTCCGTCGATTGTAAAAGCTACATTAATAAGACAACTTCTTAATTCTTGAATTGGAAAGACGCATCTGCTGAGTGAAGAAAATTAACTGCATAGAACAAACGAAAAATGATGGTAACAGACTATTGCAAATGCTATTACTATATGTTCAATAGCTTTCAAAGTTTTGCCTTTACTTATTTGCAGTAAATTTAAGACAAACTTACCGGTAAGGAACACTCATTCCCATAAAGCGAAAGAAATCCACAAGCTTTTTCCATGGCCCACTGCAGTTCACATTCCTTCTTCAAGATTTCTTTGGCTTTACTTAGTTTTGTGCCACGGTAAATATACTCCAGATGTTCTGTTGCACGTAACAACTAAATTGCATATATTTCATGTACATAAAAACATTAAATTATACGACTCTTCAGAAGCTAAAATGACAAATTTTTCCACGTTAAATAGCTCTAATAGAGAATCAACGACGTATGATCGACCTTAATTTTATTCTTCTAAATAAAATGGATGAGCGATTATTTTAAAATCATAACGAAGCTATGATGATGAAATGTAACCAATATTTGAAAATAAATAAAAGCTAACTTTGGCTTCATGTTGCTTTTTAGTGAAAACCTGTGGCTGTGTAAACATGCAAGGATTCACGCTAGTTTGCATATAATAATTCTTAGCTTCTTCTATAGAAGTCTTCTCTGTACTTAAATACATTCACTATTTAAAAATAAGTTTACGACAGTAAAGGGCTCTTGATGGGCACATTTTCAATAAGACCAGAAAAATCAAAATTGTCAGATATCCCATAACCAGGACCGCATTATTGGAAGCCTGTCTTCATGATGACTTCCACATGGTTCAAACTTCTTTAAATTTCCATCCACATTTTGTGTGAATCTATTATGTTTATAAGCTGGCAGAGAATGGTCATATTGAAACGAGAAAAGATTACTAATGAAAACTACCTTCTTGAGAATAGCAGTTCGCAATTGCAAATGTTGTCAATATCAGAATTACTAATAATACGTGATTGAAATATAAGATCATAAAGTGCCTTACCACCAATCAATAGCCACTTCAATGTAGGCACCTACAAATTCTGATTGAGAACGTTAATAAGAGTCCAAAAATGGTAGTCTTAAAATATACCTAATTTTTTAGCTTTTTTTAGGCTTTACAGTCAAAAAATTCGATTATATCAAAGGTAACGACATTAGTATTTCAAATTTAAAAAATAACTGCATAAAAGCATCTTCTTCTTTCTTCTTCCTGTCGCACAAGATTGATATGGAATTTTAAAAAAGCTCCGAAATCACTGCTTTGGTTTCCGACCTCTGCAATCTCACTATTTAAAACCAAATTAAATTCTTCAAATCAAAATTTAGCAATGAAATAACTTTGCCCACTGCATGAATATGCAGAAGCACTGATAATCCATGGATCAACGTCAACATTATCACAATTCAACCTTTTGTCCTTAATTGAACGTAATATGATCAAATTACAATAATTTTTCATACCATTTCTGTAACACTATATTTTCTCTTTTAAAAATGAGCACACACACAAAATATTTTCGAAGGTTGCATGCAGTAGTTTTAAAGAAATATCGGAAACTTTCTTATCTACTTTCAGAAATGAAAGTAGATTAAACGAAAATATAAAAAGTATAGTAAGCCTCTCAATTAATTAAAATTTGAGACAAGACCATTTTCTTCGATGTCTTCATATTTATCATTATCTTGACCAATCAACATCAATAAACTGTCTCGGATGCTATTCCTATAAGTTTCTCCAGCCAAAAAAATATAAACGAATGGTTCAGTAGGTCTTGATAAGCTACACGGATAATCTCTAAATAATTTACATATCAGCTGAATTATGATTATAAACAACAGAAAAACAAAAAATACTTTAATCTGAAAACTGGTTCGGAGTGAACACACACTCATATGGAATGAAAATTTTAGAAGTTGCTTACCTGTTATTGGCTCCAATAACATCATATAACTGCATACAACGATATGATTGTTGGCCTAATTTCTCTACAAGTTTGATCCTTGATTCTTTCTAAATTCAGCTATATATTTTTATATCTTTAAAAAATTTTAGACTTCTTCAAATGATTATCCCAATACTTACCAACAGAGATGTGAATAATAGTTGCAGTGCAACATAAAAGTTTTTCAGTTCTAAATCACAAGAAATTTTTTGTCATGTCCAATGATCTATTTAACAAATGAGAAATCTGAATTATCAATCTACCAGTAAGTTTTCGAAAACAATATGAAAGATGCAAATTAAGAAGGAATAAAATAATCAAAACTAATCTCGGGTAATTCCTAAAGAACTTGACATTTTCAACATCTTTACATTGTTAGCTGCCGACGATATTACTAAATTATTATAATTGTTATGAAAAACAAACTTTTTTAATTTCCTTTTATGTTGAACTAACGCAAAAATTTTGGTCAAACCGATAACCTGAAAATAAGAGTAAGATACCTTCCGAGTGGAATTCAAGTCACCGCGAAGCAAGTGACGATGGAAACCAAAAAGGCAACGCGGCGTAGCTAATCGCCCTTCAACAGCCCAATCATTTGGAAAACCCATAATATCTCCTAATCTGTTCTTAACATGTCTTTGACACAATAAACGTAGCTTATTTGCTCTTTTAAAATCCCGGCAACAACTCTGGTCAAATCGACAGCCTGGTCCCATGTAAATGAGCAAATGAGAATATAATAGTAGGAAGGTTAAACATCGTATATGATCGGTCTCTTGTGACGAAATAAGCTCAAAAAAATCCTAAAAGATTTACAATAACTTTCACAGTTTAAATCGGACAACAGCAACGAGCAATATCAATGCAATATTCGAACACAACTACAACTATAACAGTACTTCTAAACGTCCAATTTAAATAATCGTTTTATTCGCTATACATAAAATTCTATTTACATTTAAAAAAATGAATATAAAGATATGCAGCTTACCTTTGATTTGTTTTCTTCTCTTTCTAAGATCTGTTCTAATGCATACATATCGGAATAACTAGTGAGCAGTAAAAAAAGAGTTGAGAGCTCGGGAGCATAATAAGCATCTATCTAAAAGCAAAATTGGTCAGATTAACGAATTTGTGATTTTGCAAAATAAAAAATACAATTACTATAGAATTTTCAAATTCCTGAAAAATATCGTAATGTTCCATCAAAGAGAAAATGAAGTCAGATAACTTGGTTAATTTTAAAAGAGATGTATTAAAAACGGAAAGATACAAACACATTGATCTTGACAACTAATGAATACCGAAGCCGAGCTGTCTTTCATGAAATTTGAGTTCATGAAGGCAGGAAGTTGAAGTAATCTGTTGATTGGTTCAGCTTTCGAACATTCACCGGAAGATTTTCCGATTATTCCAACAACAACAACACGTCTTCCTTCAAATAGAGATAAACTGTATTTGGAATCCGTAAGCCATTTAAGCAAAGGTTCCGCAAGCTGAGTAACCATTCTTTCTGCAATACTAATACTATAAGGTCAATTCATATTATGACAGAACATGTCATTTAATAATAGCAGGCTTTGCAATGATTTCAGAACATAATTTGTAGGATAAATTTCTGGTTTTTAGACCTTTTCTATTTAGGCAGTCGTTTCTAGAACTCATAGTATTCTTTTAAACCAAAAATTACATAAACTTTCAGTAATTCATATTAAATGACCACACTTAGCAACGTAATTAATAAGAGTACAACATGCCACAGAACTCTGATATTCACTGTATATATGTGCGGGAAATAAAACGACCAAATGTACAACGACCAAATGTACTACTCGAATCGTGACATTTCGCAAATTTCTAACTTCCACATTTCTTTTATTATAGAATGTTTTCAGTCACTTACAATTTCTCATTAATCTCTGCCTCTCTGCTGAATATGTAATGTTTTTAAGCTCCCTCTGTAAAAATTCTATAATTTAAAACAAGTAATTCATATATTTTTCTTGTACAATTTTTCATTATTCTTATTATTAATTTAATTAAATTTAAATTTCTCAGGCATTTTGGATTCATTGAAATAATTCTGTTAAGACTGAAATCTTTCTCGTAAAATTTTTTTAAAAATTAAGCAAAATTTTAACAAATTTTGGCATTTTCTTATTACTGCTGTTATAATTGTTATGATTATGTAAAATGACTTCAGTTACCACAATAAAACTTCAGTATTTTGTTATTAAAGGTGTATTCAATTTTAGTATTTTTTATATTAAATAATCAATAACAATTGATGCTACATACTGAACATGATGTATGTAAATATCTTTAATTTTTACAAACTCTTTATAAGAGTATTATTTAGTTTTTCTGATTTATTACTTTGTCTAACAGTAAATTACTACTTCTTTGTGGTATATTTTCCACTCTGTTTCAAAAAATTAGCGTTTAAAACATTCTAAAGAGTCAAAACACAAAAATGATAGTTACAATGAACTTATTAAAAATTTTTTTGCCATAAAAAACTTGGCAATTTAGTGTATTTGTAAACTATCGAATTCATTACTTATTGGTTGTTAAATACCAGCGAATGACAATGATTTTTTTATCTTTCATTCACAAAACGTAGTAAAATTAACTTATTATTTTTTTACTAAAATAATGAACTTTTATCACAGTGTAAATACTTTTATCTATGTAATCAGAGGTCAAATATTTTTGATAAATTTTATCACAAAAATATTCTTAAAGTATGAGAATTTCCATTCTAAAAAAAATAAACATTTATTTAGCATTACTTTTAAATAAAATATTAAAATCATTACCAGTCTATATTTCTTATCTTTGTTTCATGCTTTTCAAAATTGAATTTAAAAAATTTGCAATTTTTGTCTTGTATTTTGTTTGTATTTTTTTTTTCAGTTGTACAGCGCTATCACTTAGTGATAGCGATCAGTTCTGAAATGATATAAAATCACGAGGCAGTAAAGGCACTTTTTCATTGAGTTCATCTTGTGAGCAGATTGTGTCCATCACCTCGATAGTATGTGATTGTCCAACACCTGCAAAAATATTTATATCTAATTTTTATATGTACTGTAAATACGAAAAATTTGCACACTAACAGAACAGAAAATTATAACAGATTAAATTTAGAAGAATAAAATCTTTTAATTTCTTTTATTTGATCAATTATTAAAAAGTTCAGTCCACTACTACGTATTTTCTATGTATAACAAAAATAAGTGTGAAAAAGGCATAAAATTGCCAAAAAAGGCAAACATTTAGGCCGAAATTCAAGTTTATCTGTTTTCACAAATAATGCTCGAGATAACGGAGAGCGTTGACCATCTTTAAAACACGCCATAGCACAAAACATATAAAACCAATCGTAACGTAGATCAGGAAAAACAACTTTTTGTGAGTGTACTGTAATTCGTTCCCAAGCGGAAAAATGAGCGTCTGGTCTTTCAGTGTAATAAACTACATAACTCTGAAATTAAAAAATTGGGATTTCAGTAGAGCGAAACTAAATTAGTGTTTCAGTATATATAGGTATTAATTTTATTATATGCATTCAGAATTTTCGAAATTTAATATTTGTTTTCTGACTGAATTCTAAGTAAATAGTAGAACAAGTTACGTGTCACTCACTGTTACATCTCTTGTTCTTTTGTATGGTGGTTCCCAGGAAAGTTCAATGGTATTTGCATTTAATCTTCGAGCAAGTATGTGTTGTGGGCTGAGTTGAGGTTCTGCAAATTCAAAAACAGTTAATTTAATTACTAACATCAATTTGTAATAAATTTTCATAGCTTACTTCACTACTTCACTAGTGTATATTTAAATTAGTAATAATCGATGCTCTATTTAAAATTTTTTTCGATAAAATTGAGTAGTTTTTGTTAGAAATATTTTTACAGAAGCAAACTTTTTCAGAAAAATAGAAAAAAAGAAAGAAATTAACCTGTATACTGCACTAAATAAATTGGTTTACTTTCACCGTAGCGTGAAACAGCAGTAATCCGAAATTCATACAAAGAACATGAATCAACACTCATTATTTCTGCTGAATGACCTTGAATACCACGTAATTCACGCATTTTGCTATTTTCTTGATGTCTAAATAAGCATGTTTTAAAGAAATTATTGTTAATATAAATCACTATGGTAAAATAATTTTACGTTCTTTGATTTATTTGTTGAAGCAGATTACAATTTAAGTATGATTTTAGCTTCAACTAATTAATTTGAACTTTATTACTGCTTGGTTCTTAATATTGATGAAAAAATGTACGGAATGAAATTAAATATACAAGTACGACAAGTGGAAATGAAAAATTAACTATGAAAATAATGTTACAAAAATGATCCTGATTAACTATATCCTCTAAATTTATTTAAGTTCTTTCATTTTAGATCAAATTTAATCAAGACTGGCTGAACAAACTTGATCCGATAGCGTATATTGTAGGTAACTTTGTCATCAGCTGAAAATGCAGGTGCCCAAGCAAGTCGTACCGAATACGCAGATGTAGAGACGACTTGACATTCTCGAGGTGGATCTGGTGGTAAACGAGCGAACATGAATTTACCATCAGGTACTAAATTATGCACACTTTTTTAATTCTTAATTTACAACTTTTAAAAAATGAATCATTTTTTTGGATCACTTAAAGTTTGATTTAATGTGCCTTGGAATTCTGATATACAAGGCTATGTTTCAGTAATTAATCTCTCTGTAGCAATATTTAATTTTTAAAATGATTTAAAAGTTCGTTTTCAAAAAAGATTCGAATTTTTCTAGCAATTGAAACTGACATTGGCGTGATCCGCGTTTTCGATACCTCTCACGTGTTCTGTGTTTTCCTGCCATGCCATCAGAACTATTACGATGCGCAAATATCATACCTTTGGCTAATTCAAGAAGTATACTCGCAGTTGCTTGACGTCGTCTTCTAAATTATATCATCTTTTAGGTATCGTGCGAATTTTACTACTTCTAAAGATTTGAAGTTATAACAAGACAGAATATCTGCTTATAAGTACTTTTGAATCAAAATTGTTACAAATTCAAATTATTGGATTAAAAATATATTTTTAGCTCATTTAAAACAAAGATTAAAAAATTTTCAACACTTTATTATTAGTATTTTTTGTTATATTAATTGGAATTTAACGTCCTTTTTTTCAAAACCTAAACCGAGTTAAATTAGATGGCCAGAAAATCGAAAACATCGTCAATGATTTGCAAAAAATTAGATTCCACTTCATTTTAAAAAATTTATAAAATGAGTATAATACCTTGCTTTTGCTTCACGAATTAAAAAAAATGGATTATTTGTCTTAATTTTTCGTCCAAGATAATGAATCTCTTTCAGGTACATCCTGCCAACTACATCCATGCACATTGTTGTCAAAATTATTCCACCCATAATTACACATAGTACTATTAACATGTTTTGAGGTGCTGGACGATAATCTCCGAAACCTGTAATTTTGTAAGCTTTAAATTACAAGACAAAATTAAAGAAAGTTGTATTTATTAATTTCAATGAATAAATTTTATACTTATAGTAAATGACCATTACTTTCAGTTTTTTCAATGACTACAAAGTAATAAAATTTTAAATTTTATGAAGATTCTTAGTAAATTATAATAATAATAATAATTATTTCTTACTTATTATGATAAAATTACTTCTCGGTTAAATGACCTGAAAAAAGATCTACTAACCAACAGTTAGAATGCTAATAAAAGTGAAATACATTGATTCCATATATGTCCAGTGTTCCTTTTTTTGAATGATATATGAACCAAAAAGTCCATAAAAAAATACAAATAAAAATACTATTACTGGTGGAAAACGAATTAATTTCACTTTTTCTAAAAGTTCCTGAAAAATTGTAAAAATAGAATGAAATAATAATTTATTATTTATTGGGTGAACTTTTGGCTACATCTCAATTTTAATTCCCAAGTCAAAATTACAGTCTTACTGTAAAATTCATTAGTACTGTATCTAGTTTAAAATATGATAACTAAATATGCAAATTATTTGTTAGTATACAAAAATTAAAACTTTTATATATTTTAAGCACATAAAAAGCTCCGTACTAAATTATTTGTGACAAATAAACAAAGAAATTACATAAGTACCTTTATAATTCATATAAAACTAATTTTTTATTCACTCCAAGCTAAATTTGTAGGTATAAGTGAATGTGGTCATTAATCCACGAATATGGTAATGTGTAAAAAATTATCAGCGGTCGAATATTTTTTTCTTATTATGTACTATCACTCTGGATAAAATTATCATTTTAACAGTTCATTAAATGATTGCTATCTTTCACATGTAAATTAGCAATAAGCTATTGTTTTTTTAAATGCAAATTAGACGGAAATTATTTGGAACAAATAATTAAAATCGAACTTGTTCTGTTTCGTTGTCGCAAAAAATAGGTCGAAGTTCATTAAGAGTAAATCCTTTTCGGCGATCTTTCCATGTTACCCACATCTTCCAGCATTCGTAATGGATTAAAAAAGCGCACTCAGATATGAACTTGGCAATATTAGCTACTGTTACTAAGGTTAATGGAATGCCTAAAATCAAACCAAAAATCTTATGCAATAAAGTTAGTCTATATATGATAATAATCACCATATTAAGTCAATTATTAGTAAAAGCGTTGATTTATGTTGCAATATTTAAATAGAATAATTAATTATCAAAGCATGTTGTTGTTATAATTGTAATCATTTTTTCAGCTTACCAATCAAACAATAAATGACTCCGAACAAGCGTCCCTGGAATGTTGATGGTGCAACATAACCGTAGCCTATAGATGTCAACATTGTCGCAGTAAAGAAAAATGATGTAATAAAATCCCAGCTAGGAGCATCTGTATCGTATCCATGACGGTATTTACGATGAGCAGCAAATACAGTATCAACGTACTATACAAAAATATCGCATTTAAAAAATTTTAACAATTACAATAATTATGTACATCATGAAATATAAACTTTATTAAGTAGTATTTCGAAGGCTTACTTTATCAAATTGCTCCTTACTATCTTGTATGAATGCATCTCTAAGTTTTGAACTATCAATCTCCCGATATTTCTCTGAATGAGCCAAGTCCCAAATTCGATCCATGTATTTTTCCACGCTTACGTCGATTCTATTTAATTCAGCTGCTTTCATATCCTAGACAAAGTACTACTCTTATTGCGCAGTATAATTTGCTATCTCCACAGTAATAAATTATTACTATTTCTTGAACTTTTTCTTGATCTCTCTCTCTATATATAAACTAATAAAAAGTTTTGGAAAAATAACTGTAATGACTCTGTGCTTAATTAATTGAATATTTAATTTTTATCGTTTCCAATGATTAATGTTAGTAGTTAGTTGAATGTCTTACTAAAATTTGAAGCAACTAAAACAATGCAAGCTTTTCTCGCTTTTTTTTTGGAAGTAAAGTGATAAAAGTAGAAAAAAAACTGTTTATTAGAAGTAATATTAGAATATTTTGATCATTATAAAATAATTGCTATCAAGTTCACTTGGTGATTGTAAGCTGTATTTGATATTAATTATGATAAATGAATGTTCACATCTTTGACATCTTTTTAGAAGTTAGCATGTAAAGTAGCAAACCTTCAAATGGTGCCCTTCAAGCGCTTGGAAAATCCATGCTCCAATTACCATGTATAGAATACATGCAACTATTAACGCGAAATGCGGGGAAATTATTCTCGTTAATAGTAATCGCCATAAAATCCTTTAACAATTTATTTATTTTTGCATATACATTAGAGAAATTACACTTACAAAATGAGCTTTGAAATTAATATTAAGTTAAAATGATATCAATCATTTGAATACGCTATTTTCCATAATTGATATTATTTACTCATTTGAGAATTATAGTAAAGAGTGTAAATAATTTCATCTTACAACTTTATTAGTAATTTATTTCTGTTGTGCAATATATGCATTCAATTATTTGTAAATCAAAATTTGCATATATATAATATGTAAATAAATTATGTTAGTATGAAATACAAAAATTAAATAAGTGTGAAAAAATTTTAAAACTTAAAAAAGATATGAAAAGTACCTTAAAAAGGGCATTATGGTGAGTTTGTTGGAATATTCGTATTTAAAATTGGTGTGGCCATTTTAGGCATATTTTTGTTTGTTATCGTTTCATCGAACTTTCACACATCAATACGTCAAAGTGTATGGAGTATGATAACAAGAGTAATAGTTGAAAAAGAAGAGAATAAAGTAAATTCAGCGTGAAATTTGATCTTTTTCTTTCAAATATTTCAGAAAATTGAGCTACAGAAAATCCAGTGGGAATCAAAATTCAATATTTGCTCCTTTTCAACTTTTCAAACACTCTTTATTTAGTAAAATTTGAGATAAAAAGGTTATTAAGTAAGCAGATATTATTTTATTGTTGTATTGTTTAGTTTTGTTAATTATAATATTTGATTAGTTTACTAACTTGGTTAGCAATTAAATAAGAATACAAAATTGATGAGATAGATGTGTTGTTTGTTTTAGCTAAAATGAAATAACTTATCAAATTGCTATGAAATTATTAATAAAAATAATTATTATTAATATGCTTCTTTAATAATAATCAAAATTTATTTAATAGTTAAATAGATAATAATGATACTTAATGTGGTTATAATTATTAAGAAAAGTATTAAAGATAAGATTATGTTAAGTTGAGTTAAGTTGAGTTGAGATAAATTATGCAAATTAGGATTAGCTAGCTTCCTTTTGAAGTGATATGCTTTTATTTTACGAAAATTTTCAAAATAAAAACTATTAGTAAGCAGGTAATAAATAATAGTATTTATCTTTTAATTCCACTTCATTTCTTTTCAAGGAAATAACAATAATATTTTCGATATTTGAAATGAATGAGATGTTGGATGGAAATAAAAGAATCATTTGTTTAAAAGCAAAAAAGTATTTAAAATAAAATTTTCACATTATCGAAAATTAATGACAAATCCAATTATTAATCTATTATTATTAATATCTTTTTTAAATGCGTATAATTTGATGACAAATAGCACAAAGTTCAGAAGTAAAAAAATAATTTCTGCAAACACAATAAGTATTCTTTATTAGTTTTGTTGAAAAAAATTTGCATAAAAAATATCTTTAATTTTATAACTTAAAAAATCGTTTATTTCATCTTTTACTACATTATTATTTGATTTAAAACTTTTTTTTAGCATTCTTTATGTTAACATAATGATAGCTTTTTATGATATTGTAATGAGCGAAAAAAAAAACGAATTATTTATTTATATATTTTAAAAGAACGAAAAAGATTTGCTCGAAAGATTCAAAATAAAAGATTATTTTTTAAAAATTTTATGAATAGTTCAAAAAAATCTACCTATTCAATTTATATTTAATCAAAAAAAAAGAATAAAAGCAAAATTTTTCAAATCTTACAATTGAGAAAATAATAGCTAATTTAACAATAATATGCAGCATTAATTTCTATATAAATGAAGCATACCTCAAAATGAAATGGAATGCAAAAAAACAAGCAGCAAAAAAAGACTTCTTCTGAAGGCTTATTTATGATGTTCTTTAAAGCAGTGAATTTTATCGTTATTATTTATTGATTTTTGAGGATTGTCATTTTAATTCAAATTACAATGTACTAAAAATTTCTTGTAATTCTAAATCATTTTTATGTGCTCTTCACAATATTCTTCTTACGATCATAAGTTATCATAAATTTAAATCAAACAGAAACATTTGAAATGTTTGTAAATTTTGTATTTTTTTGATCGCAAATTACTTGAAAGCTTATTAAATAATTTTATTTTTTTAAAAAAAGGTGGTTTGCAAAAGTAACCAACAATAACTTTGTATAAGCATTTCGGAAAGTATGATCTTAAGACAAGAATAAATAATTTTAACAAATTTAAATTTAAAAATTGAGGCTTTTTTTAATCGAAATATGAAATGTCTGTTGCTAATTAATCAAAAAGCATTATTTGAATATTCATAATAAGCTTTTTGCATATGGTTTTAAAATAATTTGATTTTTAAATAATTTTAAACTAATTATTAATCTTTTAAACATTTTCTAAGATAATAATTAATTATAATTCTAATTCGATGACTTTAAATCAGAATTGCATTTCCTTAAATGATTATTTCAAAGCAAATTGAAGAAATAAAAAACGAATAAATAATTTTAACAAATTTAAATTTAAAAATTGAGGCTTTTTTTAATCGAAATATGAAATGTCTGTTGCTAATTAATCAAAAAGCATTATTTGAATATTCATAATAAGCTTTTTGCATATGGTTTTAAAATAATTTGATTTTTAAATAATTTTAAACTAATTATTAATCTTTTAAACATTTTCTAAGATAATAATTAGTAATAATTCTAATTTGATGACTTTAAATCAGAATTGCATTTTCTTAAATGATTATTTCAAAGCAAATTGAAGAAATAAAAAATTTATAGTCATTAATTTTTTTACTCAATTTCTTTATTACTTATATAATGTTATTATTTTTTCACTTTTTCATTATGATAAAATTTATTATTTCAAACCTACACTGTATTAATGCAAACGACGCATTGGTAATTTCAGTATTAAATAAGTATTAATTACTATTTGATGAATAAAAGCAATAGCATTATTATGGAATAATAATTTAAATAAATTTTTGAATGTTTTAAAAAACTTTCATCATGTTTTAAACTATTTTGTTTTGAATGTCAGCAGTGAATTAGGAAAAAATAAAAAAATCAAAAATAATGCACAAATTTTGCACCCTTCTCTTCTTTTTTTTTTTGCTTAGTTTTTTTTAAATACTATTGCTCGTAGCATTTGTCAATCATTCATTCAGTATATAGCTTCAAATTTTGAATAATTTTGAATTATTTAAGTAAAACTTATTAAAGTTTAGTATAAGAACGAATTTTGAAATGCCAAAAGCAACTTTTGGTTGCATAAATAAAAACAGAAAATAAGCATTTAAAATAAATCTTTTGCGTAGCGTTACACAATTATATTATAATTATTAGATTGATTTAGTTCTTTAAAATAAATTTGTTACTTTGCATTTTCAACAATTTTAAACAAAAAAATTTTTTATTTTATTTTTAAAATAAGTAAATAAAAAATGTTAAGTTATACAAAATAATTCTAACATTAGTATCAATTCATGTATTAATCAATGTATAATTAATTTTGATTAATTTAATAATTGTATATCATTTATTTAAAGATTTTTTCTTTTTTTTTTTGTTCTTTTTATTCTTATAAATCTTTACCAACTCATGGATATTTTATAAGCAGTTGCTTCAGCAAAAACATAGCATTAGTCAAAAGAATGCATTTAAAAATGCTTCTAGTTAAAAAGCACTGAAATCCACTACATTTTACTGAAACTTACTTTCCTTCAGAATAAGACATCTTGCAGTATTGTTTCAAACTAAGAGCAAAAGCTTAACTTGGTGTTTTTCTTCTCACGTGAACTTGCTTTTAGTCACTTAAGTACATGAATAAATTTTATTTCATTTTTTTAAAATTTTATTTCAATTACAGTGCTGAAAGCAGACAACAGCATTCAGTTATAAAGTTGTATTTCAAGAAGTTAAACAAGAAAGCACTCGTGTCACGTAAACTTCACTTTATTCTATCCATCTATCTATCTATCTATCTATCTATCTATCTGTCTATCTATCTATCTATCTATCTATCTATCTATCTATCTATCTATCTGTTTATCCATCTATTTATCTATATATCAATCCAATCACTCAAAAACTGCAAAAGTTAGATTACACATCAAAAGGCAAACATATAGAGTTGGAAGTTTAAGCCAAACTTTCTGCTGTGCAAAAGTAATCTCACTTACTTTCTTGTTTCAGTTAAGTTTTATTTTAAAAATTTTTAGTATTTATTTACTAAAATATAATAATGTAAAAGAAGAAAAGCGGCAATGTTTAAATTAATTCTCAATGCATTTATTCTTCTTGTATAAATATAATTACAAGATAAATTTTTTCAACAATTAGTTAATTATAAGTAAAAAAGTTCTCACATATTCATGAAATTATACATCGCATTGAGTTATCATTTATTGAATGCTTTTGATTCCTTAATCAAATCATATTGAATTCTAATAATAGACATTATTACTTCTTGATTATTTATTACTTTGTTTACTTCATTCATTACTTTAATGATGATAACGAAGGGATAAGAAATGAAACTTACAAAACTTTAAATTTATTTTATTACGATTAAAAAATTTAAAGAAGTAAAAGGAATAATCACTTGCTAATATATAAGAGTCTGAAGATCTGCTTTATTTATTTATTTTTGTATAATTTGATAAAAATTTTTCATGTTAATCAAATGAAGACATTGTAGGAAACAAATGGTATTCTCGGAAGAGCTGGGCTACGATCCCGATGAATGGGAAGAATGTTCAGAAAGCCAACAATTTATGCTTTTTGGCTTCTATACAAGGATGTTTCTTACTTTTTCTTCTCTAGCACTTACACTTCTCTTTTTCTGGTTACTTGAAGCTAGAAAGCAATCAGAAAAATTAAACAATAATAATGATAATAAAATTTCTAAGGTAATAATTATAAAATCTTATGCAGTTGTGATTTTCATTATCATTTCAATTTTTTATCTTTTTATCAAATTCAAATATCTCAGTTTTGAATTTCAAATGATTTAATGCAATTAATTATTCATTTGCATAATAAAAATAATATTAGTACAAATTTTGTTCAGTGATAACTATTTTTAATAATAATTAATTATTGAATTGAAGGATAATATTTGTATAAATATTTGTAAATTTTGCTTTCTTACACATATTTTGAATTTTTATATTCATTTAAGAATGTGGATAATATAAAAAGGAAAGAACTGGAAGCTGTAAAGGAAAAATTAAAAGAACTTGAAGAAACAAGAAAAGATATATTGTCTTTTAGCAAGTTTGTTTGCTTAATATTTTTCATTGATAAAACTTAAGGGAAAAAAATGATAAGAGTAACTGAATTTAAACTGATTAAAGTCTGGATAAATTAAAAGTTTTAGCCAGAAGAATTTTTTAAATATTTACTAAATTTTTTTATTCAAAGGGAAGAAAGTGAGGCATTAGAAGAATGGCAACGAGAAGTTGCTCGTATGGAACGATCACGTTTACAAGATCTCGAAGGATATGTGGTAGATGCATCTGGAGCAATTTCTGAAATTGATACAGAATCTCAGCTCATTGATCGTTTTTTACCAGCTGATCATATATCATTAGATACAAATAGCGCTGAAACAGAACAATTTCAAGCCCAGCTGTAATTTTTTAATTTATAACAAAAGTATCACATATTTAATAAAAATAAGCCAAAAATTTTTTAAATATAAAAACGATTTTTTTATTTAATATAAAAATTTGAGTATTTATTCTCTATTTTTTTTGGACGTAAAATATTTAAAAAATTCACCCACTTATCTTTCAATTTTTTACAAAGAGAAATACAATATGACACCATTACTAATAGAGTAAATTTATCATAAAATAATATTGTGAATATCAATTTTTTTGCATTAAATATTTAAATTTTCCTTGAGAGAAGTAGATCAAATGTCACAGTTGTTCTTAACAAGGCAAACAATTGACAGCGATGCAGCAAATTATTCTTCTCCGAAGGTAAGAAATATGAATTATTAAATAGAAATTGAATTTGCATATTTAAATTAAATAGTGTAAACTTTAGTTTATTTGTTTTATGGCAAGTTTTTAGTGAACTTTTGCAGCGTGCCAGAAATATCATCGTAAAAGGCGCCGGACGAGAAAATGGGTAATGTTTTCGTGTCTTGTAAATAATAATTTTGTTGTGCATACATATACATTGGGATATTTTGACGTTATTAGTTGCAGAAGTATCAACAGCAGAAATGATTGGAAAGCTAACGAACAGTCGGTAATGTTATCGTAATGATTATTATTATTATTATTATTATTATTATTATTATTATTATTA
>UYYF01004352.1:59709-74390 GCA_900618365.1 Thelazia callipaeda
TTATTCATAGTTTTGAGGAATACTGTAAAATTTTGGATATTTTAGAAAGAAATTTGCAAAAGATTTTTTTAATATCAAAAAAGAGTACTTATAATTTAGGAATTTTATGGAGAACAAACAGCAGAATTTGCATATAAGTCAAATGTAAAAGATGGTTTGCCCCAAGGAAGCGATGATGATTTTGTTAAAGTTTATAAAGAAAGTGGTAATGAAGTGGTAGCAGATGATTTCATGGTGCCAAAACAGCTCAAAACCAATGAAGTAACGAAGTTGACTTTAAGTAATGTCATGCAGAAACGATCTCAACATTTGCAAGAAGCAACTATTACTCAGTCATCTAATGTCAAAAGTGAAATGATTGGAATAGATCAATCTAAAACTAATCTAAAAAATCAGGTACTTGTTTGAAATGCTTGTAATCAGTTTTTCTGGTTTTGAGTAGATAGTGATTTTAGCCTTTCTATTTGTGCTTGCTTATATATTCTAAGTTTTAAATGCACAAAAGCACATGCAATAATTGTTGCATCATTTAAGTTTGTTGTTTCTTAGAGTTTTTATTTATTTATTTATTTATTTATTTATTTATTATTTATTTTTTAGCAATTAATAAATTTTAGTTATATAACTAAATGTAGTACTGAAAAGCACATTTCATTGAATTTTTTAAAGCACTTACACACTGCATTATCATTTTTACTTTTTTGTGCTATTATATTTCAATTGCTTTGATGATGCAAAATAAAGAATAAAAAAATTAACTCTTTAAGTAAATTAACAATTCTTACTTTAATAACATCATCACAACAGGTATTGAATATACGAAAATCAGCAGAAATTGATATAAACGAAGTCATCAAACTTCGTAAACCAATGGAAGCAGGAAGAAGATATGAATTATTAGATGAAACGAGTAATGGAAATGAACTGTCATGTAGTTTTACTTCAAAAACTAGAATAATGGAAATGGAAAAAAATGTATTAGAAGATTTAGAAGAAGACAAACGATTGCTAGAAGCAGAAATGTATGTTCATGATGCTATTGAATATGTCAACAACAAAGCATCAACAAATATAACAACGTATTTACGTGATCAATCAACGGGATTTGTAATTGAAGAAGCAATGTTGGATAGTACTGAACAGAGTCATAATCAGTTCAATAATATTAGTAGCGGGCAATATCGACAAGAAGTTTCTCCTGAAGATACTAGTCAAATGATTAAAACCAATGAAGTTAATGTTTCACAGCTTATTTGTATATTCAATATTATTGAGTACAAATTAACAAAATTTTTTCTGTTTTCATTTATGTTTATTCATAAATGCAAATGTTTTAGTAATTTTTTTTTTCACTTATTTTAATTTCATATTTATTTTAATTTCATTTATTTGTTCTGCTCAAAAATGATGCTATTATATGCTATTAAATTTCTATCATTTAAAAAAAAAGCTTAAATATTTTTTAAAGGTATTTGAAAAAGTGGAAGAATTAATAGGAATTGATGATTCTATGACATATGCTCCAGAAATACAATCAATTGAAATTTCACCTGATGAAGCAAGCATTAATAGTGAAAATTTATTGGAATATTTTGATCAAGTAGCTGCAGAATGTACCGATATTTTCAATGTTTGTTTGATTATTTAATAAATTGTTATCGATTTAAGACATCAGTTATAAATTTAATCATTTTTTTTTAAATCTAAAATTTTAAGATAAAGTTAAAAATTAAGGATAACGTTTTTTTATTGCTTGGAACTTATAGGTTTATTTTATAGCTACCACTACCACAGTCTATGAAAGTCACTGAAAGTTTATCAAATCTGAAACAGTTAGAGCCATCGCATTCAATTACTTCATTAAGAAGCAATAAAAGTTTTACATCAAGTGGGAGTCATTCACGAGTAAGTGCATAAATGAATTAAGCACAGATGAAAAATGAATTTTAGTATGAAGTAAAAACTAAATTCAATTAGAGACCTATTTCAATGAATACATTTTTTTTTTTTTTTGAAATCAGTGAAAATAATTTTGTCATTTATTTATTAAACAAAACAATACAATGCCATAAAAATAATTTTGATTATTAATTATTGAAATATGCATGTACAAATCATAAAAATTGAGTGAATATTGCATTATTTGTGGCTAGCAAATTTAAAAAGTTAGTAAATATTTGATGCAAAAAAAAATGTATGAATACACTTTGTCATGAAAATAAATAACAATAGATTGTACTAAAAATGAATTATTAACAAAAAATTATTAAATAGTAAAAATTTAATAAAGCATTTTTAGATCAGAAAACAAAGTTCATTACTGAGTGTACTCGGAGTTACGAGTATGCAAGAAATGTTATTAGCATTAACGTCACTTGAAGATTTGTCAGGTGCAATGCGTAAAGCTGGTTTATTATCTACTAATTTGATATTTGGTATAGAAATTTTTAATTTTTTAATTAGAATTTGTTTAACTACAATTATTTATTTTATTTATCTCATATGTTTCGTATAATTTTATTACAACAGTTTTTGACATAGCACAAAAATGATTAATACTATCGCATTACTATTTTTTCTTTTTTGTATAAATTTCACTTTACATGCTAAATTCGAAAATATAAATTTGTTGTTTTTGAATTAAAAAATCATTCATAAATAATACAAGTTAAGGTATTGATTACACTGCTAGCAACAAGTACCAAGGTGAGAGATGTTTTGAAGGACGTTCATTACATTCTTTGGATATATCAAAAGAGAATCCATATCAGCAAGTACATAATACTCATTACTTTTTTTTCATAACAATTATATTTTCACGCAATCTTTTAAAAACTTTAATTCGCTTATACATATTTATTTGCATTACAGATTTTCTGGTAATCAATTTGTAAAACATTTCATAATTGCAAGTAATTATTAATAATTATATATGCTACAGGTTATTAAAATTATGGGGCGAACATTAGCACCATTTGCTACTTCCGGTTATATACCAGCTTATGGTTTTGGAGATTCAAAAACTGGTGATTGGTCGGTATTTAAGCTTAAAACTGAAGGTGAATGCAAAGATTTTGATGAAGTTTTAAGGTAATTCATTATTTTTAAATTTATTTAAACTCTGTCAGATTTAAAACTTTTTTCCTCCATTATATAACTTACATACAAATAAAACAATAAGTACACAATAATAATAATAATAATAACAATAATAGTAATAATAATAATAATAATAATAATTGTAATAACAAATAATAATAAATAATAATAATAATAAATAATTATAATGAATAACAATAATAATAATATTCACTTTTACTTCCTTGCACTTATACATGCATACTTACAATAAAAGTGTACTTGACCCTATCTCACTTGAATTTTATTTCAGAACATTTTAATTATCAGCATAAAGATTGAGTGAAATAATTTTGTAACATTAAGGATAGATTTTGAAAGCAATGTAATAGAATAGAATAAAAGTATTATCTGTACTAAAAATTAAGTTAGATCTATGTTGTCTGACATTAACGTTATTTCCAGGGTGTATGATACAATTACTCCAACAATAACTTTAAGTGGCCCAACAAATTTTGCTCCACTCATTTATCAGGCTATCGAAATTTGTGAAAAAGTTCAAGATGTATGTACATTCATATCCCACTTTTTTAAATACTCATCAATTAGCAAAATATATAAATAAATTGTTATCGTTAACAACAATCACATTATCTCGTTAGCACTGATATTATTTATCTGTATTTACGAATAATCTTATCAGGATTTATCTCATCTCGTCCTAAAATATGTTCATTTGATGCAATGCTTTTGCCTGAATGTTTCGACTTCATATAAATCTATGTATTACATATTTTTTTAATTCTATTTTGAACAGAATTCAATAACTGCATACAACAGTACCCAGTTATTACCCAATAAAAATCTTGAATCCAGAAGCTTTAATCTGGTCATCTTTTACTATTTTGCAGTATCATATCCTAGTGATAGTGGCAGATGGGCAAGTTACGAACGAAAAAGCAACACGAAAAGCAATTGTGCAAGCATGTCAGTATCCACTGTCTATTATTGTCGTTGGTGTTGGTGATGGTCCATGGGAAATGATGAAGGTTAATAATAAAAATAATATCATATTTTTTACTAATTTAAATCCAAATAATTTTCAGCAAAAAGTATTCAAACTAAAGTGATTGCTGACAGAGATCTTGAAGGACGAAATCCCTTTGCATATCTTAATATGAAATTTAATATACAAAATTTGATTATTCTTCAAGGTATTCGATGAATCCTTGCCAAAAAGGCCTTGGGATAATTTTCATTTCGTCCAGTTCCATGAACTGATGCAAAAAGCAGACAATGTCGATGCAGGCAAGCTTTCATTTGCAGTACAATCTTTATTAGAAGTTCCAGATCAATATAATATGATTCGTCAGTTGGGACTGCTCCGATCAGCGCCACCCATATCAAAATGATTTGTGTGTCTGATTGAGTTGGTTTTTATATAAATTATTATGTAAATTTTTGTTTATTTCGTTTTTATTCATTATTAAATGGTTCATAGTATATTTTATTTTTGGCTCATGAAATATATTGAAGTGAATAAATATGGGTATCACTATAAAGATGATCCAAAAACTCTACAACTCATCTGCGAAATTATTTTTACTTAGATTTGAACTGCATGAAATAATCTACATTGTATTACTTTTATAAATGTTATTACATTAAAGCAAATCTATCTAGTAAATTACATCGAAATATTTGTCCTAACACGCATTTACAATCAAGCAAAATAAAATTCTATCAAGGTAAGTGGGACAATATAGGATGTGACAGAAAAAAGATAAAAGTTTTAGAAACTGAAAAAAATTTACATAACGTAAACGGGTCTGACGATAAACGCCCATACAGATACGGATGCACGCAAGCACAGTCACTCAAGTAAACAGACAGAGTTGGCCCTAAAGTCATGAAAAGCGAAGCGCAAATAAGTATAACAACGAAGTAAGGATGGAATGTCTTAAAAAGAGGGAAAATTCCTGCTTCGAATACGGCTTCAGACAGTTTTCTTTGAAAATTTCCGAAGATTATTCGGACAGAAATTTTATTCTCAAACAACACTTTAAACTACACTATCTTTATATGCATACCAACAATAATTCATTTATTGTAAAAAATATTGACTAAACATGACTGAAAATGTCTGATTATGCACAACTTTCCTAAGTTTATTTTCAATGTTTCCATACCATTAAGCATGATAATTCAGGATACCATAAAGAATTCCTTCAAGCAGATATTCGTCCAGTAAAAGCTAATCCACTCATCAGTAAATCGAAGAGAAAAAATAATAGAACCCGTATTGATTGAATTAGACTTGGAAAATAAGTAAACTGTTCCACTTAAGAATAAATAGATTTTATCTCGAAGAAAACAATGCAAATCCTATAAAAATCTCAACTAGTATATTATCGAACAATGATATCAACTTTGGAATCATATTCATATGGCTTTCATTGCCTTATAACAAATCATGCCTGTTCGACTCTTTTTTTAACAAAAGTCATTGACGTATATTTTTAACAATCAGATATAATTTTGCAAAGACAAAAAACAAAGCAAATATAGAATTTCTGGAGACGAGAATAAGGGCTTTGATTCTGTCTCAAATGCACAGAACTGCAATGTAGAAAGAAACAGTATAGACTAACTAATAAGCAGAAATTTATCGAAGAGACGGATCGACTTTCCGGCTAATGTCTTGCATTACATCATCTACTGTTTCATCCATTGGATTATTGAATTCGTCACAAAATTCATCACGCATCTCTTGCACTCGAAGCCTAGTTAGAATTTAAAAAGTTATGACTTCTGTAGATATCATTGTAAACAATATATACAAGAGAAGAAAATATGTAAACAGTCCGTATCTTCTCAAAAAAGATTTTTAAATGATTAAAAAAAGCATAGTGCAACACTTACAATGTTACAATATCTGCATGTTTGCCTTCTATAGCTAAATCCAAAGGTGTTTCGCCTGATTGATTTCGTAAACGTTGGTCAGCCCCACGTTTCATTAGTTGACAAACAATTCTAGAAATAGAAACGCTCCAACTCACTACAAATAACTTTTCAGAACTTAAATAATGTTTTGCTAGATGCTATAAATGAAGATAATCCATCGATTATTGCTTACAACGTGCATGCTTTCGATGCTGCAATATGTAATGCAGTATTGTGAAAAGAATCTAATGCGTTCACTTTGGCGCCATTGAGTAGAAGAAATTCCGCGGCTGTACTCTGATCCTTCAATTATTTTCATTATTTACCCGTCAAAAATTGGCGAAAATTTTGAAACTGAATTAATTTTTCTTTTTTTTTAATGCAAAACAAAATGAGAATATGTGGTTTCTGAAGAAATGGAATAAGGGTTATCAATGGTTATCACGTCCAAAAGCTGGCCAAAAAAATTAGTAAGATGGAAATTGAAACCAAAAACCTTCCTAATATAATTATGAACTGACAATACCAATCAATTTTCCTTTTTTTGTTGAACAGAAAAAGGATATCAAAAAATGACTAACAAATATAACATCTAAAAATGAATTTTACTTACATGCTCTATAGCAACATGAAGCATTGTTGTATCATTTAACAAAGTATTTACATCAAAGCCTTCTGCAATAAGTTGACACAATCCTAAAGTGTCGCCCTCTGCTGCAGCACGCAAAGCTCTATTATCATGATCAATGTTAATTACTGAAAATTATACTGCTTTAAGAACATTACCATATTGAAAATTTTATTTTAATTAATATGAAACAACAAAATCATGAAATTACCTTCTGTTTTATCTATATTTGAATCTGATCCACAAACAGGAATCTTATGGTCTGAAATACTCTTACTGCTGTATTTTTTTAACTACATTTAAATATATTCTAAAACGTTCTCTCTAGAATTACTTTGGACTAATTAACGAGAACTATGAAATGAATGAGAATATTTTCCCGATTTTCCGAAAATACATTTTTAATTTATCGGAAGAAACCAAAAATTTTTTAGAACTGTACACTTTTCAATAACGAAATAAAGAAAAAGCTACATCAACCAGTTAAAAAAATAAGGAAGCAGAAGTTTTGACAAATGGTTTTGTAATATGTTATATGACTACGTCACTAATTTTAAGACCAAAATGGAAAATTATACTCTGATTTGTCAGTAATCATAAACAAAAATTACCAAGGTGACATTTCGTATCTAAGAGAGGTTTCCATATCGTATCAAAGAAATAACCATTCAACTGCTGTTCCCGATCTAAGTGAGACGATGGTTCTGATAAGCAACGACTAAGAGAAGTTGCTTGATCTGAATACGATTCTTGAGATACTAAAATGAAACATCAAATTATTTTTTTTGCTTCTTGCTTTTTTTCGATACTCGACTTCGAAATTTTAAAACAGTTCAGAATAAAAATTAAAACAGACAACAAAATTTGTGCTGATAATCCTCTGTACGCTTTATTGCTGAATTTCGGCCACAGCTTTTTTTCACAAATCGTTTTTCAATATATTTCGCCCTAATCCATATTTCACGCGTCGCTCTTAACAAAATGATGTGAGTATATTTTAATTTTTAGATTGTAAAATTAAGTATGCATCAGTAAAAATTTGCGCAAGTCTAACTTTTCAAACGACAGAAGCTAAAGCAACCAGTAAGAAGTGTTAAATTTTTAGAAAAAAAAATTAACATTGATAGGATTTCCAAAATAATGCTAAGTGTAAAACCGATAAAAATTATTGGATACCTTGCAGAAGAAGCAACCGGTTGTGGTGGCATCATTTTAACCAAAGGAATATGAGCAAGATAAACCGAGTTCACTGCTTGATTTCCTAATACAAGTAACACCTTCTTTTGCTCAGGTTCCAGTGTATCCATAATCAGTGAACGAACCTTTGAAACTTGTACACCAAAGCTTCGATGTATGCCACAACACTCTATGCATAGTAAGACCTAAATCAAATGGAGATATTAGTTTAAATGAATACTGCACGATTTCGAACTTTCCAAATAAAAAGGGTTACATTTTTAATTCTACAATTAATTCAAAATTCCGGAAAATTTACCACTCTAACTATTTGTAATTCAATTTGATTTTTATGACTTCTTCACTGACAAAATATGATTTTTAGTGCAGTTAGTTAACATTTCAGAAAATTATTAAGTAAAAAAAGTTTATTTCCAAAAAGAGAATTTCTAAACTTACTCCAAGGTTGATACTAGCCCACTTTGGAGAATCGGCTCTGCAATCAGCACAAACATCATTGCCTGGAATCTTTCTTAATTCAGCCAACAACGATTCGTGTTGAAGAGTCAAAGTTAATTCAGGTGCTGCATCAGCAATTTGCTTAGTAATAATTGTCGGCCGAGCTACAGCATCATCACTCTCATGTAAATAATGAATTGTTCGCTGAAGAGCTCGCATCCAAGCGTTACATAATGTATCAGAATCAGCTTGCAACAAATGATTTCTACAAATTAAACAAATGTTAAAGATCTTCAAGTTAAAACAAGAGACAAATTGTTTTTAAAAAATACGAGTGAGAATTAAATATATAAAAAATTAGTACTTCGTTGGTGTGACCAATTCAAAACAACAAGTCCTTTCAAATGTCAGAGGCGCCGGTCTAACAAGACATAATTTTAAGTCTGATTCCATTACAGTAGGAGTCTCGGCAGCATCAGATCGGTGAGAATATATCTTAAACAAAGCCATTTTTACTTCATAATGAGACAAATTATACTGCTGGGTCTAAGGAAGACTAGTTAAATGTACCAATTTATTATCCTTTATTTGAAACCAACGTCGATGCCAAGTTTTAAAAGCATTTGTAGCTCTCTTAAAAAGATAGCCCTCCATAACAACGTCATCATCAGGAGATATTCCTGTTGGATGCAAAAACACTTCCTTAAATAATACTATTATGTAGATATCTTAATACATCAGTTGTCACTCCAAGTGAAATTGCAGCAATCCATTGAAAGCTATCAGGATTATATTGCTTCACATTACTTCTTTTTTACTTCGTACAAATTGCTAACCTTGGGTACTAACGCGTGCCGATCTTGCATCTTTCTTTTTACACATTTACTTTTATTAGCAAGCAGTGACAAGGTATCAGCAATTGCACCACTTTCTACAGCCATCCACTCATCAAAGAATATATGCCCACGTGCGAAAAATGAGCTACATTCTTTCACAAAAGACCACAGCTTGAAACAATAAGGTATCATAATGGTTAAGAAAGCTGACCTGTAATTTTAATTGCTACATCATAAAAACTTCACAGTTTCTACAATCCATTAGTTCGTGCTTGAAGATGAATTTTCTTAAAACTGTATTTTCATTTTATGATAAAATACTGCAGATGTTACTCTACATACATATCAGACTACATGGTGCGGAGAACATTAGTGAAATGGATGAAAAATCTTATCTCAATATCAGAATACTAACACTGTTCTTCTAAAATCGCTGAATGCTATCCTTTTAGAGTTTTGCACCATTTAAAATGATTTAAAACAAATAATTTAATTTTTAAATAAGATAAACTGACAGCATCGAGAACACTCTGATCCTTGTGTACATGGGCGATATTTATCTGGGCCACATAATCCAATGCAGTATGTGCGAAACAAGTCCCAATAGCAGTAAGTGCATTTCGAGCATCTGAAACTTCTGTTGGTCGAGCTCGATGGACAGCAGCACGTTTTGAAAGTGCTTCATCAAGTGAGTTAGATAAACTTTCAAAGTGACAACGCGTTTCAGTCACCTTAGAACGTTCACTGAAATTGTACTTTCATATTGCTTACAATATGGTTAACTCATCAATACGTATTCACGCTTTCACCAAAGATCACTTCCTTATTCACCTGCTATTACAGTCTTTCAAGTCACACAAACGTAAATCTTGATGCAAAAAATAATGAAACAACTTTTCTATTCCAGTATTAAAGCAAAATTTATGCTTAAATTGAATTTTTGTATTAAATATGAAAGATCGCTATTTCATCTATTGTAAAGAACTACTTCTTAAGAAAGACAGTGAGATTATTTGTAATCGCCAAAAAAGACTGCTCGACGAATGATTTGTAGATATGTACAATTTGAGCAAAAACATCCGATAACGATTTGAGCGCCAACAAAAGTGATGGATCTTGTGGAAGTAATTCGCAACATAACTGGTTAATAAGAACTGATAATGAGCTGAAATAAAATCAGTATCAGATGACTGAAGCAAAACTAGCCATTCGAAACGACTTATTTGTAGAGTTATGCTAAAACTAATCCCGATTTTTAGAAACCTCAGAAAATTTTTTCGGAAAAATGACGTTTCAAAACAAGCATTTAATAGAAACTTTACTAGAAATCATGAACATAATTCTTTCCATGTTCAGCCACATTGTTGAGTAACAGTAATACCTGCAATAATAAATATATCTGAATCTGCATTACAGTAAAAATCGATCGATGTTTCATAAAATTATTTTATTCTAAGATTTATGAATAGAAGAATCAAAAATTTTCATAAGAAACAAAATAGGAAAGAAAATGTTGAACATGCATACAGTAAGAAATATTTGGGTACCCAATCTTAAAATTTCTGAACAGAATGCATTGGAAAAAATATTGAATTTCAGACATCGATTTGATATGACTTAGTATCAGATGCGCGTAATCAGAATTACTTGAAATTAAGTCATATAAAACAGATGTGCACTATTTGTTTATCACTGATAGTAAAATAATACTTCATTTATTTTTAAATCCAACTTATTGAAGTACTGTTCATGTGCCAAAACTGCTTGCCTGAAAAATAACAGCTAAAACTTAAATACAATTACTGATCAGCATGCATTAGAAGAAATCAAATATATATATACTTTTTTTCTAAATCAAAACGAAAGGAAATACTTAACCATTTCCCCTTTAATTCAGTGTGAAAACAAGAGCTGATTAATACTGTAAAATGGACTCCACAGAACCGACCTAAATCTCGGTGAATCTTTCAATGCCTCGGTGAAATCTAGTTCGGGAAGTTCTTCTACAACAGACATCATTGCCAAAGCTTGTAACCAAATTCTCAAAATCTCCAGCTGTTTATAAATATAGCTGACAAAATTGTACAGTGAATGCTTAAGATTAGCAACTGAACATGAATACAGATGAATCTGAAAACTACACCAAACAGAAAACCTTGAAAACATTTCACGCAGAGTAACTTCCCACTACATTTATCTCTGGCATCCAAAATAATACAATCATATTTTTGGAAATGGATAAAAAAGCATTACCAATTAGCATCCAATAAAATACATATATACATGTCCTATCGATCAAACATCAAAACTACAAATTATTATTAAATCCTCCACTTCACTTAGCAATAGATCTCAGCACATCGATAAGTTTCTGTGACAGCAAAAACTTATCAGTTGAATTGTGATTACACTAATACACGAAATATAAATCGGAAATATTTTAATAGTGAAGGGGCAAAACGAATAGTAGCAATAAGGAGATAATATTTTGTTTTTAATTTTTATTTACTAAACTTATCATGAAAAATGTAAAGCATATGTAGCATATGTAGTAGTAGAATGAATCTGGATGTCTTTATACACTACACAACCAAAATTACTACAAAATAATAATTCGTAAATATATATATATATATATGTATATGTGAAATATTGTTAACGCAAATTAGTGTATCACAGCTTACCAGGAGAGCAGGAGAAAGAGCAACAAATAAGCTGCAGGGTTGCTGCACAATGGAATCTCCTAAGTTTCATTTTCTCTAACACAAGCGGAAAGAGAGAGTTATTTTCAGAGAACAAAGGGTTAGAATCACAAATGGAAACAAGCCAAATTGAAAAATAACATGATGCGGCGTTGTCATGTGTATTCATTTTTCTATATTATACTAGCAATAAATTAATAATTAACTTATTTTACGATAACAATGTTCTATAGCACCCATTATTCAACACTTGCACAAATAATATGTATAATATAGAGAACACGTTAGGAGAGAAATGTTTTGACACATTGGTATTAAAAAAAATCAAATCTGGATGCTCAACTCCGTTCACCTTAAACAGTAGCTGGAAAAATCTTAATAGTCGTAATTGAACGAAAATGTCATACAATAATGCTGATCAGAAATAAAATTGCACTAAAGCAAATAAAGCAAGCCGGAGAACTCAAAATCTTATAGCCAAATTGTCAATATTAGAATGTTAGAAATAATCCGTATCATCAATAAACACAACCGTATTATATGAAAGTTGAGAAAAAAACTTTCTACCTCTAACTTTAAGCATACAATTATACCAAAATAAAATACGCTGACTGAAAAACCAGCAATAACCAGTTGATAATTGATTGTAAACGAATACTACATTCAAATTAATGAGCCTGAAGTAAAGAGCAATGGAATCTCAAGAATAAACAAAAGAATTAAACATCGAGATCATCATCAGGGTCACTTTCATCTATGTCATCCATTTCGTCCGGAGTATAAATTATGCGACCACCAGCTCTAATTTTCCGATTTCCATTCATGTTTATTTTTACTAGTTCTTAAATTTAGACTCAAGATTGAGAAAATCTTTAGAAGCAAATTTAATTCCTTCAGAAAGCTTTATTTTACAAAAAAAAGTGATTTGTGATTTTGTGGTATCCTGGATTACATTTGAAATTTCCCTTTAACACTACTAATTTCTTAAATCTGAAATGTATTACTATCTCTACTGATAACAAGCAATGCAATTTGAAAATACAAATTGAATGAACTTACCTTCCTTTTTTTGAGCTGCTTCATATGGCAGCTGCAGATTCTGCTTTGCTTTACGTTCAGACTCTTTCAAATGAAGCCCTACATCGAAAGTGCTATTCGGCACAGATAACCTCTCATTATTAACAAGCCCATTCGCATTCTGGTCTTTATATGGCTTGAAAGTTGTACGAAGAGATTTGTCAAATTTTATTGTTCCCACCTGAAGAACTAAGCTGATTACTCAGTAATTATGCAGTTTTTTTTCAAAGAGCCCGCTTCTTTGTTTACTTAGGTTATTGCTAAAATTATGAGCATGTTTAGACCTAATCTTTTCAACTATTTTTACAAATTTGCTTCTTAAAGGATCTAAGCACTTTTGGAAAGTTCAGTATAATTTAACCATAGCAAATGAAAAGTTTTCTTGAATTGATTAAAAATACTTTCACCCAAAAATACACCTTTACAACCTTCTTTCCATCGTTTCTAAAAGAAACTACTGTATACAGTGGTACTTTCATGTCTTTAAGATCTAATGAACACGCAATATGGAGAACAGAACTCAATCTTTCCCAGTTTTCATTGGTAATACATTCATCGTGTACCCGCGCAATGACAGTTCCAAATCCTGAAAGCCTAAGTATTCTATACCACACACACTGAATCTGAAACTTAATCCATTATGTATGAAATATAAAATAAGATACTGTCAGAACTAATTGTTTTGATAGAATTCAACATGAAACTCCTAATAGACAAGTTCATGAAGAATAAATTAAAGGTACATAAATCTATTTGAACTTCAAGTTACGTATATGTTGAATATTCAAATTTGTCCAAACTTATTATGAGACACTGAAGAAATATTGCATACTCGAGATTTCTTTTAACAACTTAATCAGTTGATCGATTCCAGTCGTCAACAACATCAGATCGATGGAATCTAGAAAAATCGTCGCCCCCTCAACAGTTCGGAATGCAACGGGTACACGAGAAAAAACTTCCTTTAGAGTACCAATTTCTTCTAATATTGCATGCTCAGTCATAAAAGGATAACGCCTCACGATCGTTTTCTTGCATGAAGCTAGCAAATAAATCATCACAGGCCCTTTGGCACGTTCAATAGCGCCATTAACCAAACTAGCCCACATTCTTTCTCCGCTAAATCGCAATGAATCTGCAAATGTTGTACTCGAATAACATAACACTTCCAGTCCTATAAATTCTCTTTCCGACACTACCTTCAAAAAATCTAATCTTGAAGAACGCTGCAAAATTTGAATTTAAGCACATAACAATCCCGTTGTATATACCCTGGTTAGTATAAAACAGAAGTATCAATATATCAGGCCCACCTTTCAACAAAACCATACTCCTGCATCGCACCTTCTGCATTGTAACACTCCTTCAGGAAGAACAAACCACTTTACTGAAGTATCCGCCCATCCTCTACAACTCGCTCGATAAAGTTCTATATCTGAAATTATTGTTCCGCATCAATTCTCATGTTCTCTGACTTCTATATCTTCGTTCCAACCCATGACAGTCTGCACAAAAATGACTTGCAAAACATTCTATAATTTTATGTTCCATTCAGCCGCTTATTAAATTAGTCGAAACAAAGGCACCTTCTTCAGTAAATGCTTGGAAATAACACTATCAAGTACTACAGAACATGTTCTTGGTTCCATAATTTATTAGTTTCCGAAAAACACAATATAGAAATGAACAACTTGATCAGAGTGAAAAATAAACCAGAAATGAAATGTTTCTGCAAAATGTCTTGACACTTTGTGCCTAGTCAAAAAAAAAAAAAAAAAAAAA
>UYYF01004352.1:74430-88003 GCA_900618365.1 Thelazia callipaeda
CATGAGATCAAATTCATGAAGATATACAAACTTAATGAACATTAAAATGCTCCGTTATTATTACATTTCTGCCTGTGATGGGATTGAAATAATGTATATAAAGTTCATCTATGGGTTATTACAGTTGTCACGAACATAACTTAGTTCATAAATAATTATATCCTATAGAAGAATATGACATAATGCTGAAACAAAAGTCAAACTTCCATAGGTTCGGTAGAAGAAAGGATTTTATGGTCTGGTTCATTTACTGCTGTATACCCTACTTTTTCACTAAGTTCAGACATAAGATCACCGGATTTACTGCTAGATATCGTACAATCCACTGGCTCTTCTTCCGTTTCTCCATTCCTTTCTTTTTCACGCTCTTTATCTTCTATAACTTCGATTTTTGCAACTGCAACAATTTCTTTTTAGATAAAATGCATTAAAATATGATTTTAAAGATTCCTCTGCTTGACAAAAGCAATCCACCAAGTAAACCCTATGCTCATCATTCTGAAAAAAAGTCCTATTACATAAAAAAACAAACAAAGAAATAGAGTGAACTCTTTAGACGAACAAGCTAATAAAAACTGAAATACTTCAAAATTGAAATTTCCATTGCTTCCAAGAATGCCAAACTGTTAAAGGAAGCCTCACCAAAGAATGTATTCTACAGTATTTGAAACTAATAAGAGACAACACTCAATTATATCAGACTTTTATTTGAATGGTTTGCATGAAACTGAAAACCTTGTTTTTCAAATGCTTCATCAGTTTCATCACTGGTTTCTCTTTCTTTGTGCCCCTTCTCTTTAAACTCTAATTGTTGTTTCGACTTCTCAAAAATCCTTGTATGCTTATGTGATTTCTTGAATAATACAGCGAACTTCGGTTGTATTCCAGTGAGGTTCTGGCCAAGAGTAGGAGTAACAAAAGGACCAGGAGGAGGTAATGGACTTCTTCCTGACCTTGCTTCAGGATCTCGTGTTGTTAATCGATTCAGTATACTAAACTAAATGTTATAGTGATATATGCAAACACCGTAAAACTATTACACAAGAGTGAAAAACAAATTAAGTACTCTTAAAAACATTTCTTCAGAAAGCATACGATCGCTCAGTCATCCCCAAGCGCTCCGTTACGGGACGTAAACGAGATAAGGTAGCTGGTAATCTTGATACATCTCCTTTCATATCAGATAAAAGTTCCTCCAACTGGTTAAGCACCTATAACTGGATGGTATACGTGTGAATAATACAGCGTAATGTAAGTTACTGAAAAACAAAATTATGACAACACATAATTTGTCAAGCATAACAAGATATTGCTCATTTCTTCTATTATTCGAAACCAGAGATCCAGCCAACATTACGCTTATCAAGAAATAATTTCAGTCATCACAATAACTTACCTTATGTAATACAGTGTTTGCATTCTTATTACCCAGTAATCCATCTCTTGATAAGTGTACATGGCTTTCTAATAAACATTCAATATCTGCAAAGCGTTCACTCAACTGCTGTGTGCCATCTGTATTTGAGTGAGTTAAGTTTAAATAAGCCGCTCGCCTTAACTGCTCCTCGATAACTAGAGCCTGTTCGAGCAGCTAAAAATATTAATTACAAATCAATAGAACATAGATGAGGACAAATCATATATCTAACTACAATGTCAATTAGTGTTATATAAGTGAGGTAAATCAGAATTTTGCAAGAACTTTGATATTTGTAACTTCCAGACAGAAATTGCAGAAATCAATAATTTTTATGAAAAATATATACTTTGAAGCGCCGTTGCAAGAATTTATTCTTTATTTCTAGAAAATTTCCTTTCCCCTGTTCGGTACGAAACGGTTCATTTACAATGGCAAAATGTGAATCATTCTGTAAATCTTGGTACCGTCCATAACCATATCTTAAACGTGGAAGAATGAAAATCGGACAAATTAAATGAAGTGAAATTTTGAAGCAATCTCTCAAATATCATCGTGACCATTATCATTCTTCCTAATATCAATAAATTATTATTAGTTTAGCTAAATTACTTGTCATCTTGCCGCATTTTTACCAGCTGAATGAATTCCGCGCATGAAAATAAGGTTACTAACTTTTCCATGACAATCTCTTTTCATGATGTTCGGAAGCAAAAGGAATGGTGGAAAGAAACCTCAAAATTATTGCAAATAATACAAATTAAAAATTATAAACTTAATAAAAAAAGAAAGTTATTAAATAGTCACTAACGACACGATTCCGGATAAAAGCCAGTAATCATGGCGACGGTGCCATATCTCATACTCCTTTCCAGGAACAGCTGCCTTTTCCTCATTCAACCAAAGTGTATGTAATTCAGTGAAACCACCATCAGCAATATTAAATTTTACTGGTGGTCGAGCGCTTCTCGGTCTGGCAATAGCATCCACCACTTTTTTAATCGTTCCAGTTTCTTTATCACTTTTCAAATCCAACTGTAAATATTTTGTATCACCACAACAATGGGGACAAAACTGAATTACAAAAACAACTATGTGCCTCAGATTCGCCTTCAAATCAATCACGCAAGTATGTTTCACTATGCCTTTGCGAACTACATTTACTTTCACAGAAGCACGTCACGAATAGTGATTTAATTTAACAAAATTCAGATTTGAAACTATCACTTAAAAATCAAACCAAATATGATTTTGAATTGTGTTAATATATAACGAGAATCAAAACTCGTTATTTCATAATATATGAAACATCACTGGCACCAACGAAAATCTCAAATGATAAAAAATTTGGATGTGAACCATACTTTGCTTTCGATACTTTCTCCTGATACGCAATCTTTAAGGGATGGTGTATTACTTCTGCTCGATGCTTTTGAACCAGCTTTACTCACTGAACCTTCCTTTTCACTCTCAACAGCTTGCGATGATAGCAGTCTCACTTCGGGCATTGACCACTCACCATTAGTCAATTCGAACTCCTAAACGGAAATCATGATTACAAAAACACATTTTCCAGGACTGCATAAACTTTTAAATTTTGCTTTAAAAGCTCCTAAAACTTTCAACCATAACCAAATTTAATTACAATAACTTATTCATTACTTGTGCATGCACATTTATGGCGATGTTGAGTACGAAATAAATTAAAAATACTGAAAAATAATATATGTAAAAACTACCTGCACTTTCTTTCTAATCAAGGACATTATTCCAATTCGAGTTAGAACATGCTGTCGATTTAAACCTTCACGAGGTACACCATCATTGAATGATTCTTGAGAATCTGCTCCAGGCTCACACAAATGTCGCATGAATAGCGAAGTATAAGCTTTGAATGCACGTTCTGATTTACCCTTAAATATGTATGCTATTGAAGTTCTGACTTTGCCTTTAGAGAAATTCTCGTTTGTTTTAGAGAAAGCAATTTTCAGTTCGTAGGAACCTCCAGCAAAATAATGAGACTCAATATTCATCAGTAAAAAATGCTATCTAATTTGATTGGCAAAGATTTTTTGTCTAACCTGAGTCAAAAAAACAAAAAAGAAAATCTCAAAACAAACTTTTAAGTCCCTCACGAGCCACTGTGAATGATAAGTATCCTGTGGAGGCATGCCCCACCGCATAACGGCATTATAAAATGCTCGTCGTTGTCGGGGATTAAAACCCAAAACCTAAAATATAAAGTACATGAAGGAATGATCAAGATGATTTCTGAAATGCAACAAAATCTCAACAAATTAAAATCCATAGCAAAATAACCTCTAACTGCCCATTCACGCGTGCTAGGAGCGGAGGCAATTTCTCATCACCACGATCCCGATGACGTTTCCTTCCTAGCTGACTGCTGTCGAATTCATCATCTTCTCCTTCTCCGTCCGAACGACCACTATCACCGCTATACGAAGACGAAAAATCGTCATTGTTTGGATGCATCTGTTGCCAGTCTTGCTGCATATTTTCTGATGCGTAATTGACCTGAATTAATCATACATCAACAAGAACAATTTGGATTCATAGCTAACATTTCTGTCAAAAGTAGAAACCTTCCACTTAAGTTTCCTAACATAAAAAATTTAAATGTAACCAATTCAAACAGTCCATCAAATTTTATCAGAAAAAGACTTATTATGTACCTGCTTTCTAACACGTTTTCCTTTACCGAGTTTTTGTGCCTGTGTTTCTTGCTCCTGTTCATAATGATGACGAAGGAGCTTTTCCCAGTAATCAGGATCCGCTTCCTGTGCAGCCTCTTTAATCACTTCAGTCTTGTCCTAGAAATTCTTATAATTTTAAGATTTCTATCAAATTTAACGAAACAACTAGATGAATAAAAAACAAAGTGTATAAGTTATAATTATTGTAAAAATATTCATTGCTTACTTCATCTTCTACCTCTTCTTCGTCAGCTTCTCGAGTAGTATACTGTGCAACTTTAAAAGAAGAGAGATATTCGTTACTCCAGTGTTCTTTTTTCTCGCCCGATTTTTCTTTCGGATCATCAGCAGATCGATCTAACAACGCATCGACTGCCTCATCATCCCAAATAATTTCTTGCTCACTTGCTTTCTTTTCACCTTGCTCACCCTCAGAAGTCGTTGTTTCATCTTCCTTCAATTTTGGTTGCATTACAACAGTTACACATGAATAAGTTAGTTGAACCTTATGCCACACAGTTATACTCTTGAATATATTGTAACAAAGGAACATGCCAATCCTCCGAATTAGTTATTAGAACATATTTAATTCTTTAACCTTGAAAAGTTCTTCGGTTCCCCAACGCAATACTTCATCTAATTCGCTCTTACTCATTGAAGGTCCTTTCTGTCCAATTCCAGCACGAACAACAAGATGAGTTAGTAGCATTTTTTTTTTCGCGACTGATGTGATTCTTTCCTCAACTGAACTACGAGTAACAAACCGATAAATTAAAACTTTTTTTTGCTGTCCAATACGGTGAGCTCTGCTAAAAGCCTGAAAACAAAACCTTTATTCATGACTTTAATCAGAGACAAGGAATCCCAAAACAAAATATACTGACTTGAATATCATTGTGTGGATTCCAGTCCGAGTCATAGATGATAACGGTGTCTGCAGTGGCTAAATTAATCCCAAGACCACCAGCTCTCGTAGACAGTAAGAAAACAAACTGCTGAGCATTTGAAGCTAAATAGCAAAATTGTATGGCAAATTGATTTGAAATGAAAAAACTATTATTAAAGCATTATAAAGCTTGAAACGCTAAAAAACAAAAATTGTAATAGAAACCATTGAACCGATCAATTGCATCCTGCCGTGCCTGTCCAGTGATTGAGCCATCGATACGTTCATATTTATAACCTTCATTTTCACAAAAATCTTCCATGATATCCAGCATTTTTGTCATTTGAGAAAAGATAAGTACTCGATGTCCTGTTCAATAAGTCATTTTGAAAAATCATCACCTTAATTTTTTAAATGATCAAACGAAATATGCAAAGCACAAATTTACCTTGTTCCTTTAATTTTTTGAGCATTTTCTGCAGCAATATAAACTTTCCGGATGCTTTCACCAGTGCAGTACCCTCGTAAATTCCATTCTTTAGTTTTGGTGCTTCAATGCTAGCTTTTGGAAATAGGTAAGGATGGTTGCAACATTTTTTAAGATCCATGATGATATTGATGAGTGAAATTTGTGAGCCACCTCCTTTAGGACTTAATGCTTCGAAATTCCGTGTTAAAATATTTTTGTAATATTTCCTAAAATTGTAAAATGACCGAAATGAATACGAATTAAGTAGGTTATTAAAAAAGGGAATGATATCATACTTCTGCATGGGAGAAAGCTCGACACGAACAATGAGTTCACTTTTAGACGGCATGCCTGACAATACATCAGCTTTCAAACGACGTAACATATGAGGGCCTAATAATGAATGCAATTTTTGAATTTGGTCTTCCTTCGAAATTTCAGCAAATTCGTGAGTAAATGAATCCATATCGCTAAAATACGCTTTTTTTGAGGCGAACGAATTTATATCTCTATATCAATTATACACCCAATTTACTTCAATACTAAAGTAAATGGAAAAGCAAACTAACTAAAATCTATCAGGCGATAGAAAGTTCAACAAATGAAATAGCTCTTCTAAATTATTCTGCAATGGAGTGCCCGTGAGAAGTAAACGATAATTAATTCGAAAATCACGCAGAGTGCGGAAAAATAACGACTGATTATTTTTTAGACGATGTGCTTCGTCGACGACTAAGCCAGCCCATTCAATTGATGATAAAATGGACTGAAAAACTTCATTGACGCGGATAAATTTTGAAGTTATTTTTATTATTGTTGCTTTCGGTGATTTCGTGTTTCTATTATTCAATTTAATCTATTACTTACCACTCAACAAAGGAAGCACAAAACTAAATATAATATGAGATAATGAACTACCAGAACACAGTGGCATTTGATAAAACCTAATCTCGTTTGACGGTTAAATGTAATTTTAAGTAGCTTAAAAAACAACAGAAGCAATTATAACTTTATCAAATGCTAAAATTACCTTGTCGATATTAATCAGCTCATATGAAGTAAGCAACACATGAAACTTGATCCCCTGATCAGTTTTCAAACGAGAAGGTTTTGTGCCCCCACGCACAGCACCCTCAATAAATGAGAATTCGTGCTCCCTACAAAGTATTTAAACTTTGATCATTTAAAAAACTGCCCAAAAGTAAGTATCTTGGGTCTAAAATTATAATACCTGAAACTAATGTGCATATATTCATTACCATGAAAATCATTGATGTTAAGAGCACTGGCAACTGCCTAAATCAGTATATCAAAATATATACCTAATTACAGTACGACTGTCTTTGTCGCCCACATAAGTCACAACATAGAAATCTGGACACCAAAATTCAGCCTCCCGCTCCCAGTTAATTAAAGTTGAAAGTGGTGCTGCAACCTACAACAGAATTGACTGCAAAATTTAGTTTAAGTTGGGCAGCATCAAAAATGAAGTGGCATCAATGGTATTAAATGAATTTTCAAAAATTTCACAGCTGCAATCATTAAAAAGGTTTTAAAGCCGGACAAAACTCTAATGTTTCAGTACAAGGTGTACCAGAAATGGACCGCGTGTATGACCCTCTTTGACTAATGAGTACAGGAACACCATTGACTGAATGGTTTTCCCAAGACCCATCTCGTCCGCCAAAATCGCATCTGTTCCTTGTGACCAACAGTGCCTTAACCAGTTGATACCTTCTAATTGATAATCATGCAACTTTCCACCTGTTTCGGTGATGAAATCCGGTTGTGTTTCATATTTTTTTCGAAGCTAAACTTAAGGAAAATGATGAATCTTACAAAGAAACAACTTAAGTTTTACTAACAATAATAATAATGAAAGTTATTGTTTGAATTGTCATTAGAGTTACACTTAAAATTCACATGGAAAAAATTTAGTCGAAGAGGAAACAAACATCTGTTTTCGGTTCTTTCTTTTTCTTTTTTTTGCCATCGTCGTCTTCTTCTTCCTCTTTTACTTTACATTCTTCAACTTTCCTCGCAGCTATCCTTTTAGCTACATGCTTTGGAACAGCATCGCCATTCATACGCTGCCTACATTTCAGCAAGTAAATTTTAGATGTTTACCAGTACAGTTAACATAATTTATTCAAAATTTATCGCAGTAAAAATTTCTGAAACTATATTGTGAACCTAAAATAAATATTTTTTCCTCTAAATCAAAGCATTGTCTCTTATAAAAATACAATATGCTGCATCAAATCTTTAGCGCCAAAAATACCTATGACTCCAATATTTTATGATAGCGTCTTCATAACCCATAATTTCAAAATCGTCACGCTCCCATGTAGCCTGTTCATAAACTAGTTCCCTCCATTTGACCAAATAATCGAATTGTGTTTTGCCATACTGCACATGATTGATGATGCGCTGTACTTGCATCCACTCCGGTTTTATACCTAAACAATCGCATTGCTCTCCATGTATTTCGGAAGTAATTGTTTGCTTCATGCAAACTGGGGATCAAATGTTCTCAAAAATCAAATGAGATGTTAAGCGAGTAGTGAAAACATTGAAACTATTACCGTAGCGGTAAAATCGTTCTTCCAGGTTATGTGGATCTTGCTCTTCTTCCTTCTTTTCAATCTTACAAGTCTGCAAATCTTCTTGACTTCCATCGTCTATTTCAGGAGGTGTGTCTGGATCCATTTTTCGCCAGTACATGCGAAGGAACTGTAAAAAATGAATCACAAGTCAACGAACCACTAAAATGAACTAATTAAGTCAGTAAATTAATGGAAGTTATCAAAATAGTTACAATTACCTGTGTGAAGTGCACATCTAGAACTAATTCATTTATCCACTCACAATGCCAGTAACTCATATATTTCCACTTGATGAAAAGTTCACGTTCTCGGCGGTTTGGAAGTTGTTTAGGAGGTTTTAAAGCGATTTTGCGCCCACTTTCTTGATTTTCTAACTCCTGTAATAACATCAAATTTTGATGTACGTGTCTAATCGCCTTATATATTAGTGTTTCAATCCTCAAGGCCAGAATATAATGCTAGTCTATGAAATTGACTCAACATAAATTTTAAAAAAAATACTAAAATCGATGTAACAATTGCAAAGTTTTACTTTCATTTCTTCTTCTGTCATCGGCTGTGGATAAGGAATCTCCACCCATCGCCAAGAGAGGCATTTTTCAGGACGATTTTTTGGTTCTGGACATACACAACGTGGACATGACCAGTCACCTTCTGGTATTCCAGTCAATGGAGGGTTCAAGCAATATGCATGATATGAACTTGGACAAGTGTCACAACACAGTAACCAACCTCCTTCCTTAAAATTTGAAGTATGTTAAACAAGAATACATTCTTATTGTTTACTGACAACCTGACTTCTGAAAATTAGCAAAAAAAACCTTGCAAGTACGACAGTACTCCATATTCGTTGCTATTTTTTTTTCTTCTTCATCTTCTCTAGTTGCACCTGCACTCTCACAAGTAGGACAAGACCATCGCCCCTCCGGAGGTTCTTCCATGTCCGGATCTAAGCAAACCAGGTGGTAAGCTTTCGGACATGTATCACACAATATTATTTCCCCACCTTGTTGACAAACTTCACAGTAATCTTGATGATCCGTCTGCAATGAGCTACCGTTAGTGTCGGTTCTCTGAAATATGATGATAATGTGTATTCTCTATTGTATAATTGCATGTGAATATATTATAAAGAGGTTCAAGAATGATTAACACGAAAAAAATTGAATGTAAAATCGCACTGTAGTACATTTATTTGTATCAAACCTCATATCCATCCTCGCCTTTCTTTTTCTTTCCTTTTTTCTTAGCAGATCGAGCTCGAGCTGCTCGACGTTCCTCTTTTTCACGCTCCTCCTCATCAAGTTGCTTTTCATGTTCTTTTAATAAGTGCTCAAATTCTTGATCACTATCTTCTGTAAAACTGCTATTTATAACTTGATTATGTCTACTTCTTTACACATTTTATACAATAAAATTATTTTCTCATTTTGTTAGCAAAATTTTTGCTAAATTTCTTTCTTCAATTCGGCATTACATAATTACTCAGTTTGAATTTTGAATTTTTAACTTACGATTGGTATCATCATCTTCATCATCATTACGCCGTTTTTTGCGGGCACTTATTCGAATTTTGATAGGTGCAACAACTTTATCTCCACTAGCTGCTAATGAGCGTAATTTCTTAGCAGAACCAATGGGTCTTCCCTGAGCAACCATTTCTTCCTAAAATTATTCCAGTTGTTTCAGTCCAATTTTTTAATTTTACCAGTAATGCCCCGCCTATTTTTTTCGTATTCTCCAATTAAACCACTACTACAGTGCGCTAAAATAAGATTAGTTAGGAGAGTACAGAGTTTAAAATCAGTAGCACTGTGAGGAGTTCCGACACTGCCGATTTAGAACTCTACTCTCCAAATGATTAATTGCAGTTACGAAAGAAGTCAGTCAGACATCCCAAGTGATGCCGAAAGTCATTGGCTTTCTCTACTACGCTCACTTCGTGTTACACGCTTGACTTGCAAATTCTCCAACACATTACCTGAAACTCTCTATATTTTGCTTGTATTAACTGTTGCAGTTTTGAAAAAAGTGCTTTAGGATTTGCTGCTTGCAATTGAGGTCTGACTCGAAATGCGAATGCCTGAAAATAATTGAACTTTTGATCAACTGATTGTCTGCTGTCGAAAGAATTTGCCAGTGTAGTGCCATTTATAGGATGAAATTGAAATTTCTGTGCTAGAAAGTATCAACTCTCAACTGCTGGAAGGAGAGTTCAAAGTAGAAACACATGTGCAAGCAATTCACCTTGGCTGATGTTATGGCACTGATGTCATCTTCTGTAAAATTGTTTGGAACATCAACCAAGCCAAGCATTGAGCAAATTTCATTCGGGTTGGCATTCGAGTCAATAATACCTTCTCTTTTCTTTTTTGAACGTCCTTTTTTGGACCCTTTTTTTCGTTTCGCAGATCGAGAATGCTCAGATACTATAAATTACAAGTCTCTAGACGCATTTTGCAAATCAAAATGACTGCAGATTTCTGCTATGCAGCAAATGATGCAATTATACAGTGCAATGTTTTCCTTCGACTGAGAAAATCCCTTGTTCTGTGAACGGCATGTAATAATAGAATTTAGTGGCTCTTTAAGGCTTTATCCTTGGTGTCAATACTGGACAACAATTAAGGTATGCATTTAAATTTTAGGTACCATTAATTAATGAAACTGTTTTAAATCGGTTCACCATAAGCTTGTCATAGCATAGAATTTCGAATACTGTAATATATGCATCTTTGTGTTGGTTTTTATGTGCTTTATATATGTTTAATATATATATATATTAAACAGAACTGCATAGTTTCATCCTTACTAGTAGAAATTTAAAAATATTTAAAATGAAACTGCTGACAACTGAAATAAAATAGTAATTTAAAGTATTATGAAGACAAACCACCTGCTTCTTCAGTGACATCCTCTTCTTCATGATCTTCTTCTGCAAGATCTCCTTCATTACTATTAATGGAATCTTCTTCCATCCCCTCTGCAATTTTTGTAAAAGTTTTTTTGGTAGTCTTCGACAAAAAGTACTTTTGATTCTACTAAAACAATAGTTTACCTCTTCATAAATACCTGACTGCCATCACACAGAAAACATAATGAAACCAACTCCGTTTAAATTTTAAAACAATTTTAATCTTTCAAAAATGAAAAAATTGTATCATAACTTGCTTATAAAAAAACTGCAGCTTATTATTCATTTTTATGCTGTCCTTATTACTTTCTTATAAACTGATATGCAGTGAAAGAGCTGTAAAGCATTTTGCTGTTGCACTTAAATAGTTTGCCAATTAGGAAGAAATAATTGGGTGTCATCACATCAACTGCATATGCGTGTATTAGAAGTAGATTTCTAGTAAAATAATATTACAGTTACCGTGCGGAGCAGGCGACTGACTAAAAGTAATGGTTGGACCGTTGATAGTAGTAGTAGTAGTAGTAGTAGTATTACTAATAGCAATAGTTGTAGTAGTAATAGCAGGAACAGTTGAAAGAGTACTGATGGTAGTAACAGCAGAAGTAATTTGTTCTATATCCTCATATGACATGATTTGATGAATATCACTTGTTTTCGTGGACGAACTTTAATGAATCCAGTATGCTGTTTATTCCCTGATGAAAATTGCACGTAACTAATTCATGTCTAACTGTATTCAACTAATTATGTTATGAGCATAAAACGTGTACATGTAAAAGTAAGCGTATTACCATAAATATTAAACTTACCTGAAGTTAACTTTAACCTTTCGGTTAACTGTTTGTAACTAGTATATGGTATGAGCATAAAACGTACATGTAAAAGTAAGCGTATTATCATACATATTAAATTTATCCGATGTTAACTTTAACTTTCAGAAGTTTGTTCTTAATCTTTTAATATATTAAACTGGCAGAAACATGGAACAATTGAGATTTAATATTAATCTATATATTAATATGAAAGCATAGCGTATTCTTTAGAATTACAAAATTAATTACTGAGCTGAATTTCTCATTTCTCTTTGCAATTACTGATGTTACCTTTAACCTTGTGCGTTCTCTCCACTTTTTCTATATTATAACCAGCAAAATTATTATCGATATAAACGAGAAATCAATTGATCAATGCAATGTGCAAACTGTAAGCAAATGAATGCAAATGTTGATGTACACAATATATGTACACACATACGAATAAATATACACACATTTTGAATAATATTAAGCATAATTTGAAGAGATGGATGAAGTGTAAAGGGATGAATAGACTGAAGAAACAAAACCTGGTATATCCCGGGCATAAGAAACCATGGAAATGAGCTGAACTGATTGTAGTAGGATTTACTACTTTGCATTATTGACTTCGGAGAGCAATTATAAAACGACAAGACTAAAAGACTGATTCAGCTGAGATCGAGTGGAATGTAAGAAATAATCACAACTGCACTAAAAACTGCGATCGTCCTGTTAAGAGCAGACGGCGAAGAAGCGCAACCGAGAGACACGTAAATAATGCGGGACGAATGCTGCAGAGATAATTCAGGTCAATTCTTCAACACGATCTGGTCAACTATAATGAGACCAGACATGCTAGTTATGCAAACAGTCGGAAGTATCCAGGAGGCACTAAGAAGCTCAGGTAGAAGGTTGACAATGTTTAGGTAAGGCTGATGTACTGCATCACAGAAAAGTATATTAAACTTGACTTCCATAGTCATCGATTCCCTTCGGCATTCATGACAATGAGTATGCGTATAAAACTAATGATTAAATAACCTTGGAATGAAATTAGTCCGAAGATAACGCTGTGATGATTGAACTACCTGGCTGAATAACAAATTCACGTAATTTTGACAACAACAATATTTATGATCTTCCTGGCACCGTGCCAAACGCTTTAACGTGTGTTAAGGAGCACTAAATAATAATATGGGCAAAGCAAAAGTTCCCCAATTTCATCTTAGAGTTCTCTCTCTCGATCGATTCTTAATTGAATCTGTAATGGCAAAAACCACAAATGGCACCAACAATATTTACAATTTTTTCCCTTCAAAACTAAACTTAATTTAGAATTTATGAAGTGAAATAAATGCATAGAAACCAATTTATGCCACCGAAATTATTTATATTTTATATATTAACGATCAATCCAATATCATAGAATAGGATTATTCAAATTTGTAATATACTGTTAGTTGTCCCTCGCGTACAAATATAATAAGCATGTTGTAAAGTGTGATCATCATCACTGCGTCTCTCGCGCAGTCTGTTTGAAATGTTATTCATAGTCAAAGGTCAAAGTCCAATCGAGCCAAAAGGTAAGCCATCATCACCAATAACAAGGAAATATGTGGCGATACGATCGATAGTGACGTGAAGAAAATTCAAAGCCAGTCATTCATTCAATCACCCATTCATACATTCATTAATTCATACATTCATTCATTCATATATTCATTCATTCATATATTTATTCATTCATACATTCATTCAATCGCTCAT